>VZRH01005782.1:960490-1018945 GCA_013397555.1 Urocynchramus pylzowi
TGCAGACTTCCTGGAAAAAATTTTTTTCCTTTTTTTTTTTTTTTTTTGATATTTTGTTTAGATGGGGACAAATAGTCTAAGATTTCATTTATGGCAATATGACAATTACTTTGGAAGAACCTTGCACACATGGAGAATAATGCATGATGCTGGGTAACAGATGAAGACTAAATATAAAAATGATTTTATAGATCTTTTTCACTCCTTTTTCTTTTATAGGTATTTTTTTCTGTATTTCTTAGATCTTTTTGTTCTTAATTTTTAACATGTATATTAATGTGGTTTACTTCAATTGCCAAGAATAAGAAGCTGAGGCAGCACTTCTGCTGCTGAAAAACAGCTTGATAAAACTCAGCAAAGATTATAATTAAACCACAGACAACATCTGTGACTGGAAAAGAAACCTGCATCTTCAATGATTGTCTGGCTTTAATAAACAGTCAGCATAATCCAGTCCTATCTAGTAAGAGGCACCTTCTACAAAAAAAATGCAAACACTATCCAGTAGTATTAATTCAAAAATGCATTTGTAGATTTAAAACAATGTGGAAAGGAAAATGTATTGGTATGTATTGACAAGAAAGAGGAAGTAGTCAGGTGGTCTTCTTGGGTAAGACAATTTCACTATTGTCAAACATTTTTCTGAATGTTACTTTTGATGTGCAACTTCTACCTATATTTTTTTTTCCTGGAAGATGAAAGTGTGCATAAGTGATATGAAAGAGATTTCATGAAATAGTGTTTCTGTGTTCCCTCACATATTAATAGAAAATAGTTTTTAAAACATACATTGATGTGTAAAGTTATTTGGCAGTTCAGTTTTGAGTACATACAGAAGGAAACAGATTAGAATCTTGATAATTACTAAGTAACATTTTTCCCCTTTTATTTAGATTAGGATGAGAACAGTACCTTTATAGTCAATGGCAAATCCTGACATTCCAACAGAAGCATCACTGCGAAAAGCCAGAAACAGACTGTTACCACTGCTCTCTATTCTTTCAGGAGCCTGTGAACCTTGAAAACTGCCAATTAGAGGACTGTTGGAATCTTCTCCTTCATAAATATGTAGAAAATCATAACTGGGTTCCATATTGAAACTGAAAATAAAGAGAAAAAATAATTAAGTCTTTGGGTTATTTTTAATGACTTAAGCATTACTGTGACTGTAGTCCCCATTTTTCTGCCTAATACATTTTCTTCTCCAGAAATAAATGCCTTTTTAAACATGATTCACAGTAAAAAATTCACTGTGGAGTTCTTTTTATCATTGATATGAACACATTAAGCTTTCCAAAAGCCATTATGATTATCCTCCCACCTATCTTTAACACCCTTCTCAAGATCATGGAATAATAATTCAGAAAGGCTGCCTCTGACCAGAGGATCAAAGGAATGATCCAGAAAAGTAGCTTGAATTAAAAGTCTAGCTTTTAGTTGGCTAAACTGGATGACACTAAATCCATCCATTACAAACATGTTTATCATTTTAGAAACAAGATGCTTTCGTGGATAGACCATTATCTTGTAACTTGTCTTTGTTCTTACCCAGGTGATATCTGGGAAAACATGATAAACTAATGTGAATTAATATTAATTCTCACTAAACCATTTATGTTATGCTATATTTGATGACATTTATTTGTTTTACAAAGTAATTATGAATATAAATGGAATGTGTTTCAGAAAAATTTGAGGTGAGTTCTGGAGAGGTCCCTGCTCTCTGGAAGATGGCAAATACTACTGCAATTTACAAGAAGGGTGTGAGAGAAGAACCAGGAAACTTCAGGCCTGTCTAAATTCAGCTACTGAAAAGTGTGTGTATTACTGGACTGCAACCATTTAGAAAATTTATTGGAAATATACCATAAACAGAAAATTCCATTAGATTTCTCATATTGTACTCCCTACCATAATACTCACAAACAAATCTGAATCCTGAGTAACTGTAATTTTCTTTCATCTTATTTGAAATGGAGCATTTGAGTTGATTTTTTAGGCAATCCATGGAAATATGCTGCTTACTGCACCTATCATGCGATATCTTCCAGAGTGTAATTAGTGGAGAACTATTCTCATACATTAATGCTATTTGATAAAATACCAGAAAAACAGAATTACTTTATTTTTTATTATGTAATTTCAAGTACCTTAGGATTCCATTCTTTAATTTTGTGTCTATCAATAGTTTTTAGAAAACAAACTGCAGTCCGTAATTAAAGAAACCAGATTTTATTTTAGCTTGGTGTTGTTTGGTTGTTGTTGTTTTGGCGTTATGTTGTCTTTTTTTTTTTTCCCCACAGAAAGGGTACAAATATTATACAGCAAAATTCTCAACATGCCACTATCTCTTCCTAAAAGAATCACAAATGATCAACATTCCACTGAAGTCAACAGCAATGTTACCATTCTCAGTTTAAAATCACACTTAAAACATAGTATCAAAAAATGAAAAAAAATTACATTTGCATCCACAGATACAGCAAGCAAGATGATTACATAGGACTGATCCAATTAGAAATGACAAACAGAATGCATGAATATGACTATATCCCTGAACTTCAACTTGTAAAAATCTATGCAACACATATAGGTTGATTATGGAACACGGAGAGAATCATTAAAATTATGACACAATATTATCTCAGTGTCTTTCATCTCTTGACTAAGTAGAGCAATTTTTTTTTTTTTTTGATCTATGTACTTTAAGCAAAGTATATTTAGGCTGTATTTCTAAAAAACCTGAAAGAATTTACTTACAGATAGAATTTCCACTACACTTTCAGTCTCAACTATTAGTTACAATAGCATAAATTAAGCACTTCTAGAAATTAATATGGTCTTTAAAGGATTTTTATTTGATATTTCACAGAAAGTTTTGTTCTTCAGGAACATACTGGACAGCAAATGTACCATACACCTATATATTTTTCATTTACATTATTTGGAATCAGTGATATAGCACATATAAGACATATGCTCCAGGACATAGACAGAGAATTTAATTAGAAGCTTTAAGAAATTATAAATATTGGCATTTTTAGATTTGACATTTAAAACTCTTGAAAACAAAGGCATTCATAGAGAAATGGTACCTTTTGAATATCAAGGCAATGACAAAGTCAGGGTTTACTTTTATTCTCCAGTCACATTCTTTCCCAGGAGGATAAGGCTGTGGATAGTTAGGTGATAGAATAACTCCTGCTGGGCCTGTCAGGTTTCCTCCACATGCAGCTGTCACAATGTAAAAAGAAATAGGAATATAGTCACATGCTAAATTCACGAGCACATATTAGCTTTTAAGTAGAAGAAAATTACTTCTATATTTACCAAAATTAATAATATTATTTTAAAACACAGAACTTTCCCACTTCCTGTCAGCAAAAAATTTTCTATTTTCCTACCAAAAAAGTGATCTCTGTTCATATTCAAAAGTGGTAAAGGAAGACATTTTTCTAAAGGAATAAAAATATGAAGTTAAAAAGGAATGTATATTTTTGTTATGAATCCTGTCTCTATCATGCTGAAAATTTCTTATGTACTGAAAGTGCTTTAAAAAGAGGAAAAGCTCAATAGCAGCACTCAGGTTGCAGTTTCTATTGACCAAAGATGTTGCAGAAACCAGTTTGATTCACATAGTAAAAGACATTACCCAAATCAAACACATTAATTTTGTTACCATGAATTGAAATTTTAAACAAATAAGGAATCCTACTCTCACAGATAATAATCACATCTACAGTGTCTAACAAAAGTACGTCTAACAAAAAAGTAAAGTAGTCAAGACAGGCTGCATCTACATTACCAAGTCAATTAAACTAAGAGAAACCCATTTATAGTGCAAAACAGTTGGTACTAAGAATTTGGAATCTACACTAAACATTTTAAAGAGATTTCTTCTCAGGCCATTCCATTTATAAGTCAGCATACTAAAGTAAGGACTTTATGAAAATTTTAAAATAACATATAATGGCTTTATGGAACTCTTAGGGTTTCTACTATTGTCATGTCTACACTAAAGATTACTTTAATCTGCTTTCTCCTTTAAAGTCACCTTGAGTAGTATATGGAAGAATAACAGTAATTATGTATATATTTTTTTGCCCAAAGGGATTTTCTCTTTCTGTCTTATTTTCTTCTTTCTTTTAGTTTTGGGTTTTTTGGTGGTTTTTTTTTTTTTGTTTTCCTTTTTTTTTTTTGGTTGTTTGTTTGTTTGGTTTTTTTTGGTTGGGGTTTTATACTAGATTGTAAAGAAATATAGAATGATTATAATTGCTATCCAAAGTAAAAATATGAATCTTCTAGATTTAGATACCATGTATTTTAATTTTTTCTTTATATATTTACTTTGTGAATGATCCCAATGTATTTAGTAAGCATTTTCATACTGCTTTGTACACTGCACATAAGATATCCAGAAGTTAGTATGCTGATTATGGGCTTCTCCAATCCTGTTACATGACATGGAGTCAGAGAAACTATCCTTGAATCCTTCACAGTATTTTTACTTCAGAGAAACAGAGGGACTGCAGGTGTTTAAGGATTTGCTATTTTGGAAAGTGCCGGTCCAAAATGCCTTGTAGAAAAAGAAAACATTATGTTTATTCCAGTGATATTGTATCTGGAATTTAGGACCGCTAAAGTAATTATAAATCATTAGGCAACAAAATAACAAGGATTTAAAAAATTACTATGCCTAGCAGATAAATTTGCAGATGTGATTATTCCTAGAAAACCTAAATTAATGACCTTAAAAATACAATTCAGCAAAACTTCTAAGTCTGTAATTATTGTCTACTGACAAGACCCTCAGGGAAACCTTTACCCAACCTAGCACTAAGGATCCACCCTCTCCTGGTGTTATGGAAATATATCTAATTTTTCAAAGCACTGTCACTTGGATCCCCTCCTCTGCATCTACTTTATCTACTAAGTTTCCATCTCCCAAGGTATTGCACAGGATGGGTATTTAATCTGTAAGATAACTCAGAAATATATATATTATATACATATAAATATTTTCAGAATAAATAATGGATCACAGTTTATGTAACCAAAGTATTATATAGAAGAACATTTTAATAAAGCCATTTCAACATTTTTTTTTATCCAAATCACCGTTTCTATTTACTTATTTCTATGAGACTTTGTGATTTTTAAACTTTTATGAAGTTTTAAGAATAAAGTAAAAAAATCATACAAAAAAAAATACTGTTAATCAAGAGAACAAGACTGACATTGTCTGTAAGTACAAAATAACTGAGCTCTGCAGAGATCATCACTCCAGCATGAGCACTATATGCCTAGTAATTGAACAAGAAATCTGATCTGTATTAGTCCTAAATAGAGACTAACATCTCATCTTATTACCTATGCATGTGGGGGGATCAGGTTGCCAAAAGAACCGGTTATTCAGCTGCACACACGTAATTTTAGCCTGCCCTTGCAGCTGATAGCCTGGGTCACACTGGAAGGTGGTGGTGTCTCCAGGTTCCCTGCTGTCTCCATATCTAGTGCCATTCTGTGGTGTCCCAGGATCATTACAAGTTGATGCAATGGAAGCTGCAAGGGAATGATGAAATAAAAGATGTAAGGTATAGATACTTATCCTCCATAATTAAATGCACAACAGGTTCACATTAGCATTCCAACCAGAGGCAGTATTATTTACTCTTCAGGTAATGCAGGAAGGCATTTTTTTTCTTTACTTTTACAAAAATCTGCCCACTGTGATACATCATGATTATGCTGACTTCCTGCCAGTATCTTTAGTATAAAATATGGATTAATTTTGTCCAGTTAACACATCAAAAGAACTAGTAACTCTTTTTCTCTATTTAATATTCTATAATTTGATGCCTTTTGGACAATAGGGTAAGTATCATGTTGTAAATAATATTGTTTTATAGTACTACTATCCTGCAGCATACAAATGCTCTTTACCCATCTGGATAAATCAGCAGTTTATGCAGCCCTGAAGTTTTCATTTCAGGGGCAAGAAATAACTTTCTTAGAGATCATTCAAACTGAGTCTTAGCAAAATATTTTACTTATGGTCAGTCTTCAGTAGCTGGATATGGATTTTGCTTTCTAAAAGAATAAATTATTTTAAAAGCAATGTTAAACTAAGCAGAGCAATCAGCATTAATTAATGTAAATAATCACTGAGAAAGTGGATACACAGATCTACATCTAATACAAATTTCTGGAAGATGCCAAGTCTCTTCTGGCTTTGCGTTCTCTTCTACTGGCTTCAATCTTCAGACATCCTGAGTTGCAGTAAACTTTGCAATCTTCCAAAGGAAAGAAGGTCGATCTCTTCAGACTAATGTCCCTACTTAATTGCACTCTGTTTCCTACCAGTCCTTACCCAAACATCTTTTTCAAAGAACTGACTACAACTGTGAACAAAAACCAAAATAAGAGGTCATAAATCCAGTTATGCTATAGTTGCCACGAATGGTACTGGTGTCTACCACCAGTATGCAACCTTCCTTTCCATAATAATTCATTTTCTGAATTAACAGCTTCATCTACTCCTTCTGTCCACACCAAAAGAATACACCACTATAAGAAACAGCAAGAGCAGCTAAATGTTTGCAAACTTGAAACAACTACCAGATTGTACAACTGGAAAATGTTTTAGATTTTTTTTCTCCCTGTGTTGTAAATTTTCAGAAGAGAGAAAGTTTAAAAAAAAAAAGAAAAAAATTGGAAACAACCAACAACTCTTAAAGTGGTTTTATGCATGTTCTAGTGAATGGGTGGTCACAGATAAATCACAGAAATTGTAAAACTTCTTTATGGGAAAAATAATGGATTATTATAATTAACATTTAGAAACACTTAGAAACAAAGAAACTTTGCTTGACATTTTATTATTCATATTTTTTTGTTCTTGTTTCCATTTCAAAATAATAGATCTCATACTTTGGATCATTCCTATATGTAAATGAAGTAAAAGACATGGTAGGTTTTTAACTGTGGTAGACTCTTTTCCACTAGGAATTAAAGTAATAGCTGTCACTATGTGACTAATGAGTGCTGTGTAAGACATCCCCAGGCACCACTCTGACAACTTATGTGACACCCCATAGTAGTGCAGTTTACTAAAAGTATGTTTGGCCACAAGGGAATGAAAGCATGGTCATGACCTCAGAGAAGTTTTTCCTGATTTTACAGACAACAGCAGCTCTGAACAATGGATTGCTGTAGTGCATATCTGTTAAAGACTTACAATTCTTCCAAATAAGTGAGCACAAGCCAATCTCTGTCATTAATTGCTGTCATTTTTTAACATATCTCTGAATAGATTAATTTTCTTCTTAAAAGGTTATGCTATATAATATCTCACTTTCCCCATTTTAACTGTATCAAGTATCCATCAATTAGAAAGGACTGATGCCTTCTAATATTAATTTCACTCCATTTTTAATCTCCATTTCTCATATATAGAGTTCTAAATTTTAAAAATTATCACAGATATTTATTAAACACCAAAATATTCTTTACTGTTTTGGTCTCACAGCCTCACAAGTTATTTTATGTATTTGAAACCAACAAATTTTTATTGTGCCAAATACACTTGATCCCAATTAAATAGAGCACCAAACATTTAACCACTGATGTCTCATCTAGTAAAGTGAACATTTAGACAGACTGTCAACTTTTGAACTTGCCTCCTTTCCAAGTTGTTTTACTTCTCAAGAATCCCAAGAAATTCTGTAACTGCATGAAAATTACAAGTCTGATATTTCTTCATTCAGTATTTTGCACATATCTGAAGGGTATAGAGATCATATGCAATTATAAGTAATCCAGAAATCTAAAATCACCAGCTTTCTGTCACTGCACTTCTTTTATAACATTTACTTTTTAAGCTCAAGGATGAAAAATCAAACTAAATTACATACTTAGATTTTAAAAAATGACAGAAAAATTAGGTTCCTAAAATGGGATAGCCAGGAGACAAGATGTGAATGTCACTAAGCTGGAAAATAAGTAATTGCTGCTTCTCAGCTCTTGCATATGTGCTCTAAGCCTTAAGCCTAGATGATACTCAGTGGGTTATACAGTAATTCTCTGTACAGATTTCTCATCTCTTACTGTCTCATCTGCTCAGAGCAGAACAAGCTTCTGCGTGCTTTAAAGATGGTAGGTTCCAGAAGAAGAGACAGCTGAGAAAAACACAGATTGCCAAGGAGCTTTCAGACCTCCACATGTAGACAGACACTGTGTTAAGCCTCCCTGGTTCTAATTTAAGAATCTTTCACAATCCCATTTTAGATTTTATTTTGTATTTGGTCCTCAAATTATATTTCAAAGTTGATTTAAAATTGAACTGAAAATCAATAGGAGACTGCTTTGGAGAATATGACACTGTATTTACAGGTCTGTAGACCTGCTAGCAAAATATTAGATTTTTGTTTAATTTATCTTTTTACTCTTTTTTATTTTTTACAGAATTTTTAGTTGGTAATCTCTTGTACATCAAGGAAATAAAAACATTACCTTCATCCCTATAATTTTCTCTATGTTTGTGGTAACAATCATGTAAGCCACTTGCTGTAGTGTTGTACTACAAACACAATTTTATTTCTAGTCCACATGGTTATAAAAACAATATAGACTTTTCCAGGCTTTTAAATTGCACAGGCTTCCCTGTTTAGTGCATTATGTTAGCATAATAATAAGCTTGAACAGGAATTTTGCTTATCAAAGCTGAGACGTTCATGGATTTGCAGTGATTTCAGACTAACATTGTGAAACAAAGAATAATGTTTGTTCTCCAAAAAAGAACTCACATAACATATGTAAATGTACAGACTAAGTACTGTGCAGTTTAGCATCAACAACATATTTAAATGTCATGTATTGTCCAAGAATGCAAATTAAAAAGAAACCCAAATGCCAATGCAGCCTCTTTATTAAAGTCTGGAGTACAAAAGCTCATAAGTTTAGAGTTTACCACCAAACAAACCTACAAGATTCATTTTCACTTAGTTCCACAGGAACCAAATGAAGAACTGCTATGCTCTATTAGGCTGAGGATGCCTTCCCCAGGCCATGCATGGATTAGATGATGGATAGGAGTGCAATGACAGTTTCATTACCATGTTTTTATCACCATGTTATTGTGAACATGAAATGCAACATTTATCAGACAGCAAAAGACACTGAACTGTGAAACTATTAGATTACAGACTCGAAAAGGATTGCATTCTTGTGTCTTGTGTCCTTTTATTTTTGTTTTAATAAGGGATGCCTTAATGGATTTCATTTTTATTGAACTCAACATTTATTTTGTTAGTAAGGCAGATACGTGATTCTGCATTATTCACTCTAAATTTCTATAAAAATATATTTTTGTGCTAGCCCCCTTTCCCCAAAAATTTAATTGTGAATCAATGTGGAACAATTGCATGATCAATTCTAGCAATGAAGATTCTGTCATGGAAATACTTATACTACTTAAGTGGCAACTTAGGCCATTAGACAAGAGATTGAAAGATATTTCAACAGTAAATGAACAATTTTCAAAACAACAGTACTCAGTTCAAGATAGGTGACACAGTTCCTGTAAAAGTTGCTGCAGACAAACCAATGATCAAATGGAATTGCAAAGCAGACAAAAGCAGAAATCATTGCTTAAGCAGATTTGTCATATTAAGCTCAGTGCCATTAGGAACATACAAATAGCTGATAGTTAAGTTTTTGCCAGAGTAAGTTTTTAGATGTGTCAACATCTGACAGAATAATTTCCAAATAATTGTTGTAATTACAATTGGTGTAAGTTGCTTACTTGTAATTATCATAATTGGTGACTTGTGATGTTAAGTTAAAGACTTAGGCATCTTTAGTCATCATTGCTTATCTCTGCATATAATTCAAGAGCAAAAATTTAAAATATTGAGAAAGTAAGCAAACAACAGAAAAATCAAAACTAATTAATATAACTAATATAATTGGACTAAACCAATTATACAAATGCTTTGGTGTTGCCTCTTTGCTTTTAATAATGAGTGTCCAAAGTTTTCTAATAAGACAGAAACATTACAAGAAATTGAGAAAAAGTGCTTTGCTACTTAATTAACATCTTGACAGTTGTTTTATACTAACAAAAAAAAGATCACATCCTTGCTTGCATGAGAGCAGAGATAGGCACATTTTTAATTAAAGTGTATGCTTACACAATACCATAACTAAGAGAAATTTACAATAGTGCAGAACCAGAGATAGGCATAGAAAATTTGTACAGATAGGTCTTAATCTAGAAAAGCCAGATATCTCCTTTTTTTTCTTTTTATATTTTAAAAAGAGTGTGAATAAAATCCTTTTATGTGTTATTTGCCTTAAAGACCAAAATCTGTAAAACCACCTAAAGAACTAGAAATTAATCATTTAGTTGAAGAAAAGGATACAGTTCTCTTAAGTTACAACAGCTGAGAACTCAGCTGGAGAAAAAAAGGATAGACTGTAAGGGTAGAACTAATAGAAGGTGTTTTTAAACTAGAGCTATCAGAGCCTGTAAGAATGACAATATGACTAGAAACTGCTAGTGTTGAGGCTGTCATCTGTCACTTCTATTGTTTTTGCTAAATATCAAGTAAAAACTTTATACAGTTAGAAATAAAAACTCTCAATAAAATAAACTTCAGGTCAATAAAAGCAATAGACCCATTTAGAAGTCTAGAGTAGATGGATATTAAATGTTCAGGGCAAAATTGATCTCCTTCACCATAGCTGACTAGACTCATTTCAGATGCCTTATCATATCCAAGGTATCAGCACAGGACTGGAAGATAGGAGAGAGGACTTATGGTTGAGTAACCTTCTGCAGTGGCAGATGGAGACTATCCAGGGTACTTCATAGCATCTCAAAGGAAACTAGACACCTCGGAAGAGACAGATAGGACTTATTTCATCCGCCCTTAAATATTCAAAAGTTTGAAAATTACTGTATCTAGACCTGTATCTGATAACAAGAAAAAGGCAATGTCAGATGGAAATTTATCCCATTTACCTCAGATATGTTGGGCAGAATTAAGCTAGGTTAGATAGCACTTTTTAATAGTTAACTTATGAAATAAATTTTTGCTGCTGGTATTTATTTGTTTATTACAAATAATAAAGAATTTGTTTATTACAAATAACAAAGATTATTTATTACAAATAATCTTTATTACAAATAATAAAGATTTGTTTTTTGTAATAAACAAATAATAATTTGTTTATTACAAAAACCAAATCTGCCTATACCCTTTTGCCAGAAAGAGTTGGTGGACATCCCCGACTTGTAATACATAGCTTAAATGCACTTAACCCCCAAGGTAAAGGTCATTTTGTACACTGAACTTCATTTTTTTTGTCTTTTTATGCACAACTAAATGGTAATTAGGTGTTAATAAAAAGCATTAGACTGATTACAATTAACATAATCACTCTTGTCAGTTCATGTCCTCATGTTCTACATGCTGAGCTGAGTGGGCAAGCCCGAGCACTTTAACATTCAAACACTTTGCAAGATACAGCCAATTATATTAAAATACCTCTAATTACATTTACAATCAGCAGTAAGTAATTTATAGGTGATGTTTTCTGATCTACCTTACGTTACCCTTTCACAGCACCTCTTTTTTAGTCAGACACAGTTATGACGTTCTAGAGTACAGAGAGTAATTAGCACATTCACAGAACAGTGAAACAAATTCTTTAGATGAAAATTAGCACTTTAATGTTTTGTCTTAAAGTTGCTCATTTGGCCTGATATTCTGAAATGTGCATCCTTTATCTGATCCCATAAAGGGCTGTTCATGGATGCAGACACTCATTCCAATTGCATAATCCAGTACAGAAGCTGTATTACTAAAGGTTTTCCAATTCTGTGCAATTCTGAACTTGAAATTTACTTCTTCAACTATAATTAAGAGTTAAATGAAATACTTATTAACAGATGCAACACTTGAAAATCCTTCACAAGACACAAAGAGAAAAAATTTCACCAATTACCTTCACAGAACTTGTAACAAAATGTCTACATCTTCGGCAATTGGCAAAAAAAAAAAAGTTTCAGCAATTTAGAAATCTTTTATTTAGAGTTACAACTACTAAAGTACTGAAATGTCAGTATTCTGTGCAGCTTTGCTATAAACTGTTTGAACACATGATGAATACTAAAGCATGTAAAGATTCCCACTTAGCAATAATTACTTTAAATCCTTCACAGGTCAAGGCCACAGTGGTCTTTCTCATTGTCTCAAGAAGACTAAATATACTAGACTGATTTTTAGATTAAATAACAAAACATTTACTTTAACATATTCCTTAAATCTTATTTTTTACTCCTTACAACTAAAAAATTAGTAACACATTCCACTTGTCAAGCAGAGTGAATGAAACTATTTTCCCTATACTTGAGCTCTCAGCTCTTCATCACTAACTCAAATCAATTCCAGTAAAACATACTCTGCAACTGTCAGCACCATCACTCAGTGCATCCATCAGATGATATACTAGGATGGGAAAATAACTTATTCTTATAGTCTTATAGCTTTAAATTGTTCTCCACTTGCTCTAAGTGCCACTGAAGTTCAAGGAATGGTTGATAAACTGAACTGCTTAAACATTTCTGTCTTTTTGAAATCGGGGCATAAAGTTATTTTCATATAATACAACTGTAAATGAGTTTGCTAATCCTGACAAGCAAATAAAATAAAAAAAAACCACTTACTTCCAGAAATGTAAAACTTATCTTGTTTTTTGGTTTGTTTTTTTTTTTTTTTTAAATGAAAGGCAGCTTATTATACAGCACACTGGTGAGAAACCTTAGAAACATTTATTCTGCTCTTTGTCTTTAATTCATTTTACATACTTTAGCTAGTTTTTTTTAGGCTGATGAAAGTGTTTTGGGGGAGGCACATACAGCATTCAGAAAAATACAGGAAAATTAAGTAAATAGGTAAATGTAAAATGCATTTGAGACTTAGAGACTAGAAAAACCCCAAGTTTACATTTTCATGTAAATAATAATGACTGAAAGCTTATTAGAACCTCTTACTTCTGAATGATGTCATCTATGGATGATATGGATTAATGTGGGTGAATCCTTCTACTCTCACACATTAATTCATAATTTTCCTATGCCTTGATGAGAAATACATACATTATATCTCGACATAAAAGGATGCAATGACTGAATCAAAGACAAAGATACATTCTCCTGTGTCCCACCCCCTGTTTTTTGGTCAAAATAACATAGCAAAACTCCACATACCCAGTTTTAAAATATTGATCTCTTGTACAATATTGATCATAACTTCTCTATAAACAGAGAAGCTTTCACTTTATACCTAAAGACCAATTTGATTAGTTTAATAGTAAATTTTAAAGTGTTTTTCAATATGATAAGGTGTCTTGTATTCTTTATCTTAATCACACTAAGAATGCTTAGGTAATAAAAATCATACATCATACAGCCAATGTTTTGAGAAAAAAAAATCCAACCAACATAAATAATAAACATGAAATAATACATAGTTAGGTAACGCTGGTGGGAATATTTAAGATTACTGGTGCAGGAGAAAAGTTCTGTATGTACAGACCTGTTTTGACTTGTTAAGTAATGCTAATTAGATAATGCTAAGTATGTGGTTGCTGTGGAAAACAAGGAATGAAAAACCTAAAACATTCAAAGTAAATAAAAAAAATTCTCCCTAGTTGTAGCCATTTGCATAAACACATAACATAATTAAAATAATGTAATTTATTTTCTTCTAAAAACTGAAAAAGTTGAAAAAGAGTTAATAAGTATAGGAATAATGTACATAAATATGAAATTATTATACTAGAGAGAAGAAAAATATTTACATACTTGAAAACTGAATGGAGAAGCCTGATTTGCTGATGAAGAAATCACTGTCAAATTGTAATGTTAAGGAGTTGAAAGTGCTGTGAATATCCTCTGGAAGAGCCGAGCCACTCCACTCTTTGAGAAGTATGCTGCTCTCAACAGGCCCATCCCATACCTTCAAGATGTCATGAGCAACCTCAGTATCAAAAACAATAAAATGCAGACTGCAAAGAAAAAGTAAAAGTACTGCGCATTACTTGTTAAACACAATTACATGAAACTCCAAGCAATCATTCCCAAACTGTAGTTTTAAGATGCTGTTCAGGACTGAAGAAGACCTGGTAATCCAGCGGAATTATTTTTTTTATTGTTGAACAAGCTGATCTTGTAAGAGTCATGCAGTTCTGTTTTATGTCTGAATGACAGAAAATGCCATTACAGGTCATAAGTCCTCAAGACTTATAAGTCTATAAATTACCTTACTATTATGTTAAATATTTTAAGGTATACAAACTATGATTTCATCAAAGATTTAGTGTTTTTATTCAAACGAGGATAGGAAGAATGCTGTTTTGCTTGAATTATATGCAACTAAAAAAATGTAGCAGCTACTGGACAGTAGAACACCTAGCACAAGAAGTCCTATCAGCATGGCATTTCCTTTCCTACACAAAAAAAGAGAAAAAAGATAATAGATTGGCTTTTTGCTAAAATTCATAAAATATAAAACTGTATTATAATAAAATAATCTATATTTATCGTCAGGTGAAGAATTATATTTATTAAGGTGTTCAGGAATGTTATCTTGTAAGTCAAAATATCTGCATTGTCTCTAAGTCTTGAATATTTACATTCTTAATGCTGAAGAACTCAGGTAAATATCAAAATGTCTCCTTTTTTTTTGTTTCAAATAGTTGCATGTTGACATTTATTCATCTTTTTAGTCCTTAACTGGAAATTATTAATTTGAAAATTGTTATTTAAACAAAACTTATGCATTGAAATAAGCCATGATGGTGTAAATTCAACATTTGGCTTAGTGAAACAGGATTACCAAAAAAAAAAAAGGGGGGTGGGAAAACCTAAAAACCTCCCAATGAATAATTTTTCATTTAATTATATTGTTTTGCCTGTAAGTCCCTTTCAAATCAGAATATTATGTGATTATGTTTGTCTTCCAGAGCAACATATACTGAAGGCCTGCTCCTGAAGAGGTGGCTGGCTATCACCTACTGATAGGAAATAGAGAATAAATCTTTTTTTTTTTCTTCTGCTTCCATGCATGGACCTTTGCTTTTGTTTTATTAAACTGAATTTTATTAAACTTTACTTCCACAAGTTTATTTTCTCATGTTATTTTCTCTCCTCCCCATCTGGCTGAGGAGGGACAACATCAACTAAAGGCTTTTTCAGGGCCCAGTGTGGGTCTTGAGATAACATTAGTTTTGTAGGAAGGTTCTATAGCTATGGTAGTAACTCGGTGTCAAGTTCCCATGCAGGTCACGGAGTTTGTTGGTTTCACTGAATAACTCTTCATTTTGCGGAATTTGGGAACACAAATAATTCAAATAATTGGTCTGTGTTTTGCCCTGGCACTGACGGCCTTGCTATGCTGGCAGAGCTATCTCGTGGAGATGATCAGGGAATGCAACATTCTTTTTCCACTTGTGATTCATGAGAATTGTTTTATTATGCAGATTCCTGAGGTTCTTATTCACCCTTATGTAAGCTGTTTAATACTACTAATTAACATATTCTGGCATTTGTTTGTGGAATTTGGTGCTGTCCTGGCACAAAAGACAACCTTTGGGTGAGGCAATACTCAAATGTGCCTTGAATGCTGCTTATCTTGCCCCATATCCAGGAACTTTATGCCTGAACAGGCAAGCAACCTTGAAAATTGATGCAACGTCTTATAGAAGGATACTTTGACTATGCCAGTGAAAACCAGCAGCTTGTGTAGAAATATATGAGAATGACAAAAAATTTATAACAATCTGAATTCCACCATAAATATTGAAATTAATCATGTACCTTATTGTCTTCCCTGGATCTGCTTCAATAATCCAAGTGCAATGAAGATTGTTGTCATATGGTGCTGGGTAACCAGGGGACAAAATGCGCCCCGATGTAGCAGCATGAATTCGACCACCACACTCAGCTGCAAAATAAGGATGAAATTTCTAATGAAACCATAGTAATTGGCACTTCCATTTTCCATCCATTCCACACCTCTGTGTTTTCTAAAAGTTTAACAATGACCTAATACTTCTGAAGTACTAGAAATACATACAAACCAGCACATGTACATTAGTTAAAAATGAACACAACAATCTCATTCCTACCTTGTTATAAAGAAATAAACCATAAAACTGTGCTTGGGTTACTTAACTGACCAGACAGGTTCAATGTGTACTGAGACTACATAAGCACAATTTTAGCATTAGTAAAACAGGAAAAATGTTTCAGAAATTTCCCATCTACCATGCTTAGCTCTTCGAACAATGAATGTTTGAATTCAAACTTCACAGCATTGAATTTTATAATTAAAATAGCTTTCTGTTTTGCTGTAATGTCAAAATGATTTTAGTGTAATGCTTTCAAGTTACTTCTATATAGCTCCAGGTTTAATTACACCAAAAAGCAGTAGGTATTGCCTTGCAATTTCCTTTGGTATTTAAAAATTTAAGTGCCACATGTTTGCAGAGCAAGAGAGTAAATCAGAAAGCTACAATTTGATAGTATGTGTCATCTGGTTTAAAATACATTTACTATCAATGCTGTTTATTGTGGAGAGACCAATGGCAATGCTAAGCATCCATAATAAAATGATTCTTATAGGGCATCATGCTGTCATCTGGCCAGTGCAAAGACACACTCTGATGAAACAGAACTGCGTAAAAGTCATGTGCCACTGAACTAAAAAGGATCAGTGGTTCTTCAGTTAAGTGATGTACCTGAATTTCTTCTACATTTATAGTGTTGCCTTAGAAGTTAAAAAAACCTACCATGGGGATTCATTCAAGCACAGCTGTACAGCAAGCATAGTAAGACAGAGATGATAGAAAAAACATGGCAGTTGGACCAAATAATCTATCGACAATACTCCTAACAAAAAGTAATCTTTGTCCATTACATCACTTCATTACATTACAAGCCACTTCTCACAACCCAGTTGTTACCATGAGGGAAAATTACCGTAGAGGAAATAAGGTGACAGATTTACTTATTTATCCTGCTGGTTTGATCACTCAAAACACTACATTCTATATACAGAACCACAGCAGGAAGAAACTTAAGTACAAAATTTCTTCATACCTAACCCTCTCCTATGATTTCAATTAATTTCCATTATACAAGAAAGTTTGGATTGCAATAATCACTGTGATAGATAACCACAGACAAGAAATTACTGATGCAGTACTGTATTTACCGAAGAACTAAATTTAACTCAGTCAACCCAAAATTTAAACTCAAACTAATTGACATACTTGATTTAAAATTCTGAGAAGGCTCATTTAGGAAAAGAATACATCATAAAATTTGGGATTATGAATCATGTATTTCATATATTTTTTTAAAATCCATTTTAGGAGTAGGTCAAAAGTAAACTTTCAGAATTTATTATAAAAATAGTTCAAAAAATTTATATTCCAATATGAATAAATGAACTGTAAAATCAACACCTCAAAGAATATATATTATTATATATTATATATTATATAAACACCTATACTATAACTAATAGAAGTGACTTCAATGTTTCTGGAAGCTTCTAGAGGAGGAATTAAAATAATACACTGGTTTTCTTCATTAAGGTTTAGAACATAGAAAAAATGAGAATGAATGCTAAGACCAATATAACAGTTTATCACTAAAAATTAGGAAGTGTGGAATATGTCTATGTATATGCATAATTTTTTTGTGAATGACACTGAAATAATAGTGAATACAATGAAGAACATAAATGTCACCAAAGAGAACAGCAAATACCAAAAGCTGACCTAGTCTACAAGCAAAAATAATGCATCTCCACAAAGATTTTAAATGTTTCTATAAAAGGAAGTGATGTTTGGAACTTCATGACAACTTCAGAAAAAGGAAGAAAAATAAATCATTCAAATCAAAGTAGAAAAAGATAAAACTGATAAATAAGATAAAACTGATGGAAGAATAGATTTTATAAGTCTAAAGTTGGAGGGAAGCAAGACTGAAATAATCTGCAGATACGTAACTGAGTTTTCAGGAATCTTCATGGCAAGATTTCATGTGCCCAGAACAGTAAAAAGCCCCCATAATTTAATGAAGATAACAGACTGTAAAAGACTGTTTAGAAGGAAACACTTTTAGAAGATTTTAAGAGAGAACAGTGAACATTTGATTTATTGGAGAACTAATTAATGGCCCAAAAGAGATCTAAACTAGAAATGAAAAGAGGTAGTTTATATAGAACTTATGCAATCCCAAAATTTTATTTTAAGGAGAGGAACAAGTACAGTAATTTAAAATATACGTAGAGAGATAAAAGCACATAGAAAGGTATTTTCTGTCTTTTCAACCAAAAGGTAAGACCAAAATCTCTCTCAGAATACCAAAATTATTCTATTGATTATTCTACTGATTATTCTATTCATTGAGGGACAAAATTTCACTTAGAGATTAAGATTCTCAAGAAATTCTGGCACAAATTATTTCAAAAGATTGGAAATAAAATACAGAAACCAAGTCTAGCAATGCAAGGTATAAGATCAAAGCACAAAGACCAAAAAAAAAAAAAAAAGAAAAAAGATAGAGTGAAAATCTTGAGTGAAATATAGACCCTTAAAAGCATATTGATATGAAGAAACTAGAAATACAGGTGGGAATACATGACTAGAAGGAGCATTACATGGCACAAATACAGTAATAATCTAAATAAAGCCAGTGTGAAAAAACAAACATATTGGTCAAAAAGTATTTTGAAGAAGGACCATGAAAGATGTTCTACTAGAGCAAGGATGGCAATTTTCTTTAGATTTGCTTGATCCTGAGTTCCCTTGCAGGTCAGATTGGAATATACAGATTTTTTTTTTTTTTTTTAATTACTACTATTTCTATTTTTATATGTTTGAAATTTTAACACCCCACATATAGATTAGAAGACAAATCATCATACAAAGAAAAGGAAATAGGTAGTTGGTTAGATTTATCCACCTAACAGACTTGAAACCAACAAGTATTTTAGAGCTAATTCTAAGTCTTACTTGGTAGTGAGCATAGGCACAAAAAAACATTGCAGAAAATGACCTTAGAGAAATGACTTCATTTAAATTACATGGGGAAATAGACAAAGGTAGGACTAATTATGGGTCTTCTTTACAAAAGGGCAAACTCAGAGGAAAAAGAAGCTAACCAATTAAATTGAAGACCATGAGGACTTGAATGCATAAAGAGCCTGGAAAAGTCTTTAAATAAAAACTGGATAGTTGTTTTGACCTCTCAAATATATAGAAGAAAACTTACAGATAAAATTCTAGAATCAAGTGGGGAAAATAACCTCTACTAAGACAGCAGAAATGCTGTTCACTGATGTTTTTCTGGCACTTAACCTTCAGCTTAAGCTGAACATTTGAAAGGAAGAGAGCTTGCTATTTTGTAGACTGCAGTTTTGTGAATGAGTTCAGCAGGAAAAAGGTTCTGTAATGGAGAATGTAGCCCTCAAAATGGAAGGAAGGCAACAAGTGGAGATCCTGTAGGTGAGGTGAGTGCTGAAAGCAGTTGGTGACCTGCCAGCAGCAGGCAGCAGAGGAAAAAACTAAGTATAAGGAGACACACAGAAAGAAAGACTCATGGGAACTCCATGTGAAAATTGAAGTCAGGAAGTCACTGACAAATGCTGGACTGGAAAGAAAAACTAGAGGATGCAAACTGCCTGGTAAGGGTACAATGGATAACAGCTATACTGGTGTTCAGTTATTTTTGTATGTTGGCTAGTAATTATCTGTTTAACATTTACGTTGATTGTAATGAAACAAAATTTTCGGCACTTGAAGATGTGATATTTCCAGGGAAGGTCTACCTCAAGGCTTTGACAGATGGGGTAACAGCACAGCAACAAGGACTCCAGAGCACATGGATAAAAAAAATACAGCAACATGTAATGAAACTTAGAAGTAAAGTTCATAGGAATGAGATGCTGAAATAATATCTGATGAAAATAGATAAGGAAAAAACACCCACAACCTTATTTGCTTTATTATGGGGCTTTCTTAGTTTATGAAGTGTTTAGACAATACCACTGCCTGTGAGAGTATAGCAGACTCAGTGACCCAGGGCTTCATCTGAACCAAAGCAGTAGTCTTCCATCAAAGGCTGCTCTATAGAAAAAAGTGTTTTCCAGTAGTTTCATAACCATTAATAGCAAGCCACCTTTTTAGAGAAGTTAAACTTCCATGTCCATATTCAATCTTTACTTGAAATTTAAAATATATTTGCACCATTGTCACCTCATGAAGTATACAAAGACAGAATATTTGGGGTTTTTCTTGAACCACCTGACCAATCACACCAGAACACTCTCACAATCCATATTACCTATGCAAGTAGGCAAAGGTTTGTCCCAAACTCTTCGATCTCCACTTAAGCAGGTCATAATACTACTACCATGCATTGTATAGCCAGGATTACAGCTGTATAAAATGACAGTGTCAATAAAATGTCCTTCATCTCGTATCTTGTAACCATAATTTGGTATGCCAGGATCTTCACACTTTACTAGGTCAAAACCTGCAAACAGAAATGGGGAAAGAAAAAAACACATGGAGATATAAATACCAAAAAAAAATATAATAGCAATTAATCTGATTCTGATGCAAATTATATTCTCATGAGTCAATGACATTAGATGCATTCACAGTGACCAAAGATAAATGGTATATAATTTGGGTAAATCAGAAACTGAAAGACTAGAACTAACTATTAACTCAATATTTGATTATGACATTTGCATATTGAAGAAAGCACCTTATCTATATTATTCTAAAATAGATTGGTGAAAAATTAATTAATTTATACCACTTCTATATTTCATTCTTTTTTATTCATTGGGAAGGAAAAACTGATCCTGGTTTCGGCACTAAGTAGCACCTTCACCTCCTCACCTAATCGCAGTAATGGCATCAAGAGACCACAGTAGTAACTCAGGAAGCATGTGCAAGGGCTACTTCATCCATCCTAGTCTCATGATAGCATGGCTTCAGTTTCATCTCTGCTGAAAGGAAGTATTCCCACACTCATTTTCAATTTGCATTCTCCTTTCTGGCCTATTAACATGCTGAATGGGATAAATACTTCCCTCTGTGGTCCATGGAATGAGCAGATCTGCTCTGAGCACCTACAACTCCACATTTTATGCATTACTCTCTTCATTGTCTTCATACAGCATTACTAAAATGTAAAGATGTATTCTATATATCTTCTTTTGCCTTCAGTTCCTGGTCCTGGAATAATATAAAGAGTGGTTCCACATTCATCTTTTTTTAATTCCAAATTCTTCTTCATAGTGGATTCTTCTTTATTACTGCCATGTCACCAAACCAATGAAGTAATTCTGACTCCACAAATATTTTCCATTTTGCTGTCTTTATTTTATTGAACAGCTTATATAAGTGGTTATAAATCAGGCTTATTATGTTGATTACCAGTTTTCTGTTTTCAGTGCATTCTCTATATAATGGTGCTCAGGGAAGCTGTGGATACCCCTTCCTTGAAAGTGTTCAAGACCATGCTGGATGTGGCTTTGAACAACCTGTTCTAGTAGAAGGTGTCTCTGCCTGTGTGTAAGGTCCCAAAAAATCTGACCTATGAGACTTTAGAAAGGACTTACAGTTGCTCATGTACTCTGAGTTAGATGCATGAGAGAAATACTAACAAGATACCCAAGGGGTCAAAATAACAAAAAAAGCTTTTACTGGCTCCTTAAGAAAATCAGAGAACTTTGGCAAAATGCTTCGAGCAGCATTCAATCAACATGAAACAAACACTTTTCAAAGCATTCACATGGCCTATTCAACTTAGCAAACTCCAAGCCTCATTGATTTTAAGGTTCTCAAAACATTACTCAAAATCCCAAGATGAGGTAATTAGGAGAGAAGAAGAAAGACAAAAAGAGGTGTAGAAGAGAACAAACACAGTGACCACTCCTGTTTCCAGGAGTGTTCAGCTGATAGACGTTCCAGGAGGAGGCAGGGTCAAATGTGCTTGCCGTGTGTCTTGCTTTAAGTACCCTTTGGCTTTTCCTGGGCCCTTCCCCAGCTGGGGCTTGCAGTCATTTGGCCACTCAGGAGCTGGGCTAGGGGCTCCAGAGGCAGGTGTGGAGCATTGCCTCCAGTGTGCCAGGGACTGGCAGCCACTGCAGGGCTGGGATACAGGCTGAGGGAAGGGTGGGGTGTAAGGGGCAGTTCATCACCTCACCTCACACCCCTTGCCACACACACATCCACACACCCACCCACACCTCTGAATGCTTTAAGCCAGTAATCCTTCCAGGCTCTCATACTATGGCAGGAGGGTTAAAATTAGATGATCTTTAAGGTCCCTTCAAATCCAAACCATTCTATGATTCTGTGAGGTCCTTCACTAAGTAGTAAATAACATACCTACAGACAGCCTTTAATTTTTTTACAAATACTCAAGCTAGAGTTGGTATCATATTTTTCTTGTTGCCTTTCTCCTGACAGTGAGATCAACCACAGCTGAAAAAACTGCAAGGAATCTATGGAGCTTTTCTTCCTGTAGAGATGCTGTAAAGATATCCATCAACTGACATCACTGAAAACACAGAACATCTTTGCTTTCTTTGTTCATTAATTGGGTACAAATGTTGGGATTTACCTGTTATAACTCAGGATTATGAAAATTAGAAGGCTAAGTTTGAATTAGTCTAGGCCACTTCAATTGTCAGTAGAAAAATATAAATTTCTGGAAACCAATCTACCTCTTATATCAACAGGTGTTCAGATCAGTCAGCTCAATTAGCCCCTTCAGACATTTATTTTCCACCTTTATTTTTAACTGAGCCTATATGCTTTCTTTATATAGTAGGCCAGAACTGAATGCTGTTCTATCCCATCTATCACTGCATCTCTCTCTGTGCTAATATCTAGAGAAACATCAGGCCTCAGGAACAATGACAATAGTCTGACCAAAGTCATGCAGTCTTAAATTCAGTTATCCTTTAAAAGAGCATGGTTGTTTATAAGTCCCTTCCTGGGAAATCAGCTATCTGTCTACTGTATTATGCCTGAGATTGTTTGGGAAAGTCCTAGACAAAAGGCAGCAAGATAGAGGCAAGTTAGAATTTACTGTAACATTTTGTCAGTCTAAAGAATCACTTCCCCATATCATGCCCTGCCAATGCTTAGTTTACTAGCAGAGCCGTAGTCTTTATGTCAGATGGAGTTATCCATAATCACACACAGTACAAAAGGATTATAGAGATTTATCATTATTCCCTTGTGAAATGATTGTTTCCATGTGAATATTTGCACATCCCTGAAATTTCTTTTTGTGGGGAAAAAAAAAAAAAAAAAAGAAGGAAAAAAAAAAGAGCAGAAATTATTTTAACTGGGTCTCAGCAATGGTTATATAAACAGTCACATCTAAATATTCTGTCTTTTAGAGTTAAAAGTATCTTATGAAGTATGATTAATCTCATCCTAAGGAAGAAAAAAGTAGATTGGATGGACCGGACATTTCTAAAAAGGTCTATTTCTCTTCACACACTATAAAGAACCATGACAATTTGGTCATTCAGATGAGATGAACTTCACAAGACATAGCTATATTTCATTATTTTAATCTCCTTATTAAACATACAGAGATATTTATGTAAAACCCTGAAAATGTAAGTTGTTTGATAGATAGCATTATGTTTTACTGCTGATTTGACAGCATGAGTCAGTGTAGCACTATTTCTCTGCCTCTGCTCTTAGACACTTTCTTATTCTTTATTAGGTGCAACATTTGGTTATCAAATTCAGTGGCATGTGACTGACAGATGAAACCCCCCTTAATAAATAATTTACTTGGATCTCACAAAAAAACCTTTCTATAACACTGATATACATTAGAGAGATTCATTCTCCAGTACCTTGTACCACATAAAGAAGACAAGGCTGTCAGCAAGAGGCAGTATCTTTTATAAGATCAACAAATTTGGGTGAAATGAAATGAACTTTTGGATGAACCAGCCTTCCTAGTCTGCTATACAGCCATCTTCACTAAAGAAGGTATCAAGACTGGGATAAAACTATTGTTCTGACTTGCTATAATTTCATGTACTCCAGTTAGCATTCAGTTTTGTAAAAACACATGAAAGTTGTGAAGAATTTAAGAGATAATGTCACAAGCTTTAGAAATTTGAGAGAAGCTTACTATAGCCTGCCTGCCTGCACTTTGTCTATTCTTGCTTGAAACAGGACTGAGGAACACAAAAAATTTTATTTTGTCCTATTAATAGTTTGTATCATCATTGTTAAGTTACTTATATCTTTAACTATCCATAAATATAAAGATATTTCACCTTCTTTGCTTTGTAGATTCCTACAAGTTCTCCAACTTATATAATTTTTTTTTGCCTGTGAACATAGTTTTTCACCTGTCTGTCCCAAGGTGAATTGTCTACTTCTTCAAGAGCCTCACACTCTACAGATACACACTGTACTGCATTTTTGTACTGTAAACAACAATGTACCTCTGAAAATTAAAAATAGGAAAACACAATTTTGTTAAGAACAATCTAGTACACAGTGGCATATACAGAAATTTCTCAGCCTGTACATATGTCCAAGAACATAAAGTCTGTTCTACAAATATATTGACTTTTTTCATCCTTTAAAAATCTTATTTTTAACATTTTTTAAACTGTGTGAGCAACAGGAGAGTTAAGATTTTTCTGCCAGTTCATTATAAAACCAAATAAAATAATTACTTGGGGTAAAGTGTCAGATAAGATAATTGTAGAAAACATAACAAGTCACTGTATTAAATACCAGAATTTAATTTCCTATTTCACAAACAATAAACTAAAAAATAACATGAAATTAAAAATATCTAACTGGAAGCAAAAGTATAAAACCTAAATTTAAATATTCTTGAGACACTAAACCCTTAATTATTTACTGGTTTATTAAGATTATTCAGACATTTCTATCAAAAAGACCTCCTTGATTTTAATTTCTAGTTATTGATAATTCATGAAGAGTTCAGCAGTACTCCTAATTTTTAGGTTTGTTTGCACAATATCATGCCTATTATTTGTATTTCAAGCTTTTTGTATTTCAAGAATAATCCCTTCAAAAACATTAAACAAACTAATTGCTGGCATTTATGCCAAATTTTAAAAATGGCACTTTGAATACTCTAGAAAAAACTGTGAGAATGACAGTACATAATTTGCAGCCCCATGTTCACTACATTTCTCCACCAGCAAGACAACCATTACTTATCAGTAGACATATTAAAAATTGGGCTATTTCACATGCATGTAGGTGCTGTTCATCATGTGCAAACACAGCAGTATCTTCCCTATGATCTGCTTCCCCAATTTCTTCCCCTTCCTCTCATACACAAAACCCAGAACTTTTAATTCCCTATTTCACTGATGCTCTTGTAAATCTGGAGTAATTTATCATAAAGGATCATATTTTGTGAAATGCCATTGTAGAAATGTTGCAATAGAACTTCAGTGTTAAAGTAGATGCTATGAACTTTTACAACAGGGGAGTATGGTCATGAGTTCCACACAATCACAGTACTCGGGTTTACCTGACATTGCAGCAAGCCAGCGTCACAGAAATTCTGCCAAGATTCTTACTGCTGAGAAGGATTATTGTATTGGCAAATTGCTGCCAATTATCTTATTCTTGAGTTTCATTATAGGATTGTCAGAACAATGAATGCATAAAAGCATGTTAAATTAAAACCAAACAAGCCAGAATACATCTTGATGATTGGCTGGAACTTCCTGGCACTATTCAATGGGATTTACTCTGTCAGATTTGCTGTAAATAATCAGGAATATAGAAATACCAGTTGTCAGGGTAAAAATCATTGACATACCCGTAAATATATGTAGACTATTAATTACAACTTTTTTCAACTCAGTTTAATTATGATTGGCACTGTGGTACTAGCTACATTAGTAAGCAGTACGGTATAATAAAAGCAAATCTGGGCAGCAGCACAATGAAGCTGCAGATTTGATGTCCATAATGTTTGCACTTGTGTTTTTTCCTTGGACTAGCTTTTCTGTCCATTAATGGGTGGAATATGCTACATGCATCCATGAAGCACAACTCTCAGTTCAGCTTCAAGTTTGTACCCTCCAAAGCCTGTCGTCAATACAAAGAAGAGAGTGTTGATTTTGTGTCTCCAAGGGAAATTTTCAGGGATTCTGTACTGCAGAGTGTATTTATAAAAAAAATTGACAACATCCTGAGGTATCTACAAGTGTTCCCTTCACTCATTTTGAAAGGAAGAATACCGTTTACTTACTATATATATACATATATATATTTATATATACACATGTGCGTTTACACTGCATGTAAACCTACAGTGGGTATATGAAAAATAAGTAATCTAAACCAAGTAACTTCTTACTAGATGAAGTACAAAGGCTTTTTGAAACAATCACTCTCCTAAATCCAGACACATGGAAAAGTACACACCTAAAAGGCGCATTAGCAACCTTTAGGTACTTGATCCCTAATTTGTGACTCTAACCTTGAGTTCAACACTAAGACTTCTATGAATGGACAAAAGAAACAAAGACACTCTGAATTGTGAGCTATGGTACTCATTCAAATTTTACTGCCTATACAAAGGTATGTTGATGCATGTTACATTATGACTGTTTTAGTAGAACATATAAGCACACTGTTATTAGTGTATAAGCCAAGAAATTAGGTTGTAGGGCTGTATTTCTTCCTTTTTTTTCTTTCCTAGTAAACCTTGTTCATGTTTTGAAAAAAATATACTATGCCAATTAAAACTGCACTTATGGAGATGGAAGATAACAGTTTTAAAAAAGAGGAAATACTTGACCTGACAATAAAATAAATGTAATATCGCAGCCCTTAATATTGTGGTCCCATGGTGCAAAATTGTTCAACTGCTTTTGACATTTTAGCTTTATTTACAGCTATGTTGAATTCATTATTGTTTGTCAATGCCATATTGACTTTATGCCAAATCATATATAAAACTGCCATAAAAGCACAAAATGCGTACAAGTTTTCTTCTGTATGCACACATTAATTTTACAGGAATTCAATTATATGTTTGTGCCAGATTCAGATCAGATTTGCTCTGCTGGGCATTCTGATGCTCCATCAATTCACTTTCAAGACCATGGAACCTTGGCTTCTGATACGATCCCAGGACATTGTAACTGCCAAATAAGAATTTCTTCTTGTAAATTCAAAAGCATGAACCTGTGCTGTAACTTCTGTTACCCTGAACTCTGCTATTTAGTAGTAAGAACTCTAAATAGAAAGCCTCCAAACAAAACTGTAAAAACACTTCAAAAGAAATGTCACCTGAGTTATTTTCAAAACTTTAGATGTCTATGTTTTAAGGACCTGCTCATCTTTAGATTAGAAACTATAGCATATAGGTGTAGATCAACAGTATCAATAATCTTGACTTGGATGAATAAATTCATGCTCATATTATTTCCTGTAACATTACTGTTTGTTAAATGTGAGGAAATACTATTACAACAAAAATACCATTAATTGCTAAGAAAATTTCACCAGACAAGCCATGGGGGGCTAATTATTTTGAATGTAAAAAGAGTTTTGCAGCTTATCTATAAAACACCAAAGGGATGCCAAATACTCTTTAATAATCTCTAATACTCATATTGCTTACTATACTGTAAGTATAGAGTGGGTGGGCTCTGCACATGCCCATTGTGAAAAGGCACTCTTTTTTTTTTTTCTGCTTGCCATGGCAGACAGAACACACAAATAATGTACAACCTATCTCCAGCTCCTTAAAGTGATATGATAAAAGATTTCAGGATGACTTCAAAAGAAGGAGAAGAGTAGATAAAAATCCTATTTCAGTACACACAAGGAAATATTAACATGTTTTATTATAAAATAAAAGTGAAACATTGAAACTATGAAAACATTGGAAACACCAATGACTCTTCCAGAGTTGCCTAAATCTGAAGCCATTTAAGCTCATAAATGTAGTCTATATGTTTAACACAGAATCTTTTTGAACTTTAAAGAATAATTAAAAGTATGAAATGGTACTTGAGTTAATGTTCAGAGTGTATAATGGATTTCTAAATGGATGTAAAGTCAACAAATTCTCATTCTGCAGTTGTTGCATCCTAAATATCCATAACATAACCTATTTAATTAAATCTGTGCAGTTCAGAATAAGAGTTCTTGGCATTTTCATTTTATCTTGGAACCACTTAAGTGCAACTCTGTCCTGAAACCTACAGCTGTAGGGAAAAAAACCCCTATGTACTGAAAAAATGGCCAATTAAAAAATCTCTACCTAATTAGAATAGGTAAAAAAAATCTATAGGAAGAAGTGTGTTTGGAGAATGTGGCTATAGTGAGTTATCAGAAACTACTGCTTTGTATCCTTTGGAAACAGAAATACACTTTTAATTTCTCAAAAGCTTTGCAATCAATTGGCAATTAATTTTGACTATTTAAATGAAACAGTCATTCAATGGATAAAACTTTCTAATAGGAATTTCAGCAATTCTTCTTAACATAAGCAACATGTAAAAAAATTATTTAAACCTGCAAAATATGTAAAATAGAAATCTTAGGACATGTTATCAATAACAGGTCTTTTGAACATAAAATTAAAAAAAAAATCTGTAATTTTTTCCTGATATAAATATGTTATAAAAAATTCTAAGTCCTTTCCTCACCCATTTCAAACCAAGTTCTTTGTGTCCATGTATCTTATTCAATGATTTTATTCTCCCTTTCTCAGCTACAGTGTCCCCATATTCAAATAAAAAATTGCAAATTTAAGAAGCGAGTTAAATATGGGTAGACAGGTAGCAGAAGACATGTTTATATTATTTTACTGAAAGACAATATATAAATAACAATACTTAAGAGATGGCTATGCAAATATATATGCCTGCAGCAAGATTACTTCTATGCATATATAGAAAGCATACAAATAAACTTTGCAATCAGCAAGCAGGTGGATAATTAATCACAATTTATACTCCATATGAGAAGCAGGGATTAAAGGTGATGTTCCATATGCATATAAGAACTCTAACTTCAAGTATCTATGGAAAGATATCTTCAGGATCTCCATGTCTACAACCTCTTTTATAATCAGTGGGGACATGACTAATCCAGCAACTACTTAAAAATATTCTGTAGGTGGCTTGTTAGAAGAGACTGGTCTTATCCTTTTTCTGGGAGAGGGGAAAGAAAAGCAGAAGAAATAAGATGAAGACACACTTTTTCCCCCCCTGTGTTATATAGTGCAAGATACTTTGATTTAACACATACCAAACACTTAAGTATTTGCAAATTCATTCATTTCCTCACAGTCTTTTATAAAATACACATCCTTTGAGGAATGAAGTCCACATGAGTGTATGATTGATTAAAAATATAAAAAGCATTGTAAAACCTTTAAAGGCAGTATGGCACAAACAGGACTGAAAGTTAAAAGAACCCCTTCATCTTCAGTTGTGTTGATTCCTTCTCACACTGACAGGTGAACCACATGCACACCTCACCTGTTATTCTGGTGAGTGGTATTGTGCCCAAAACTGAAAATTAACTTCTCAATACACTGTGGTGAAGAACCAAGTAACAAGAGTTGAGTAACAAGAAACACATAAATCTTGTCTACATTTCATCATCCTGTTTCAAGCAACTCTTTCCATCTATAAACTTTATGGAAGCAGAAGGAATGGAAATAAATAGGTTTATAGCATTCATCTTTAACTACCTTTTTTGCAAATAGTCTTCTCTTTACAAGCATCCCTAATTCTGCCCATATATCATGTATACTTAGTTTTGGCAGGGTGATTTTAATATGCAGAAACTTTTGAATAGTCTTAATTTTATTCTGAAATAAATTTCTTAATGTTTTAAATTATTAGAAATATTAAAAACATAGTTTAGCTGGCTGAAAAAAAAAAACCTGTTTCCTATTTATTGCTAATCTTCAGTTACAAAATATGACTAGGTTTGAGGGCACCAATCTTAATTTGTTGAAATGTAAACAGTTCCTTAATGTAATAAGGGGAATGGAGAAAAACTCACATTCTTAATTTAAACTGCTAAAATCCTTACAAAGTAATTCTAGATTTTTCTTGAAAACTCATTTTATTTGAAAGGGAAAAAAAGTCAGTTAGAAAAAAGTTAAGATCCAACTTTTATCTCAGAGGCTCACAGAAGTTATTTGAAATGTCCAACATTATAAACTATATTATATACTATTATGTGCTATATATTATATTATTATATACTATATTTTATGGAGTATATAATTTTGCATAAGAGTATTAGAAATATGGAAGGGCATAATATTTTCATGCCTGTGTAGCTTAAATTTTATAATTAGGCTTTTATAGTTAATGAACAATTTACTTCCATAAATTAAACAGCAAATCAACAATAAGGTACCTAACAGATCTTACATTTGAATTGCAGCAAGAAGGAGCTTGCAAGAAGGATTACTCCATCATCCTAGGTTTCTAGGTTCTGATCACCTACCTGACCTAAGAAACTGCTTATCAGCCTCCCTTTCCCAACAGATAGGGTTGAGTCAATAATTCTAAATTGGAAATAATAATTTTTCATTCAACATGAGGCCAACATAGGCAAGAAGGCCAGGGTAAAGAACAATAGGCTATTGGCAGTTCTGTTCAAGTGCTCTAAGTTTTTAGGCAGGAATTCTTGCTCATGGGAAAATTCTAGTAATTATAGCGGTGGGAATAAATTAACAGTCACTCTAGTGTCTACTCATCTAAAACTTGGAAAAGAGGAAATGATTCACTGCAAATAAACAGGAGTCTTTTTGTGAAAAACAGAGGAAATGAGCAAACTTTTGGAACAAATCCCAGCTAAAACTCATTAAATCCAGCTGCACATACATATAATGACAACATCTATAATGGCTTCATAGAAGTAGATTCTTTTTAAAATATGACAGAAAAAAATTTAGGTTGAGGTGGCAAAGAAGGTAAAGAAGTTCTGTTGTTCAAACCACTGCACTGACAAATTCACAGACTCTGTTTCCACTAAGGTCTCAGTAATAATGCTACAAATATGATCACTTCTTTAATATGAAAGCAATATAATCTTTAGGCCATCACTCCCAAATTTTGAATTTAGCTGGAATCAGTTCACAAATTTCAATCACATTTTTTAGCTATGATGAAAACATCAGCAGATGAAAAAAAAAAAAAAAAAAAAAAAAAAAAATACGCTTAAGAAGCCTACCTGAATTGGCATCACTGAAAAATCTTACTTTCATACTCTAAAGATAGAATTTTAATATAAATGTAAAAGACCATATGCATATAGACACCTACAGTGATCTCTGCTAGCCGCTCTCTCTCACCTGCAAAGCATAACTGCATTTCAAACTTTATAACAAGAGATTTTAAAAATTAGCCCTTTTCTTGATAATAGATGTGAATTACAAAACTGGGGAAACCCAGTGGTTTTAAGAAGATGAGAATCTCTGAACCATACACAGAAAAGTCAGCAGACCTTCAGCTGGTAATTTTCAGAACCAAACCACAATAACCTTTAACAAATTACCTTTTCCACATGTTTGATACCACCTAAATATCAAACCTTTTTTTTCCTAATTGAAAATGAGAGACAGTCAACATCTTCCTTCTTTCTAATCCTATGCCCAGAGGGGTAATTCAGTGACTTAAAGATAATAATTTATGAAAATTTGGAAATTAAATAGTTTTCTTAAATTTTCAGAGCACTTAAAAAAAAATCTATTCATTTTGTTGATGCATATTTGCAACACACATATTTTCATTCAAACAAAATCATGGTTTTCACTCCAAGTATTTTTTGAAGAACACAATTTAATAATCATGGACTATTCAGCTTGTACTCCTAACACAGCTTGCTACTACTGTTCTATTTCTTGTGTTTCTTCCTCTTCTCAGTTTCATTTTTGCACCCTCCTTTTTTACCAATACAGTCTCAGTTCTCCACTCCATATACTTGCTCTATTTCTCAGACAGCCTACCTGGCAATCTTCTTCTCCTACCTTTGTATCCTGGCCTTTTAGTCCCAAAAATCACCTTTACCCATACGCCGTGGTGCATTTCTTCCCTTCTGTACTCCTCCATAGGACTCCCTGATTTGATATTGCAGCTTCATTTATTCCAAGCTCCCAACACATCTATCCATTCCCTTCTTCATCTCTCTTTTCCCTCCTCTCTAGGTCTGGCTTTTATGTCCCTGGTATTGTAACCAAACAGCTTCATCCTCACTTTCTCAGGCTACCCACAAGACACAGGATATTGCTGGGTTTACCCCAGCTGGCAGGTAAGCCCCCACCCAGGTGCTCTCACACTTCCCCAGAGTGGGATCTGAAGAGAATCAGAAAGAAAAAAGCAAGAAAATGAATCAGTCAAGAGAAAGACTGATGAAAAAAAAAACCAAACCCAAACACCCCAAGCCCAAACAAGTGATGCAAACCCAATCACCTCTCAATAGCAGACTGATACGTTGTCAGACCCTTAGCAACAACCACTTCAGAAACAATTCCCCAGATTTTAATTGCTAAACATGACATGACATGACATGACATGACATGACATGACATGACATGACATGACATGACATGACATGACATGACATGACATGACATGACATGACATGACATGTGAGAAAAAAAAAGTCTGTTTCAGTCATTCAATTCAGGTCATCTGTGTCCCCTCCCACCTTCTTGCCCACCCTGAGCCTATCTGCTAGAGTGTCAGAGCAAGAAATATAGAAGGCCCTAACACTGTGAAGCACTGCTCAGCATTAGCTGAAGAATCATAGAATCATGCAGTCATTGATGTTGGAAAAGATCTCCAAGATCACAAGTCCAACCTTAGACCAAACGTGACAATCTCAACTAAACCACAGCATTAATGCCAAGTCCAGCTGTTCTTAAACACTTCAAGGGATGATAACTACATCACCTCCTAGCATAGCCCCTTCCAAATCTTGAGAACCCTTTCAGTGAAGAAATTATTTCTCAAAGAAGAATTAACTCTATGTTTTCTTAACGGAGGAAAATTAACTCCATCCTGTGGAGGCCTGTGAGCCTACTGGGGAGAGAGCAACAACAATGCCCTGGAAAGATGCACCTTAGGCTCTGGGCATTCCTCAGCGCTCAGGGTGAGGAAAGAAGCTTGCCCCATGGTGCTCTGCAGCACTATGTTAATTTTTCCCAGTTCTGTCCTCCCCATTGACCCACTGGCCTTCCCTACCCCTTTTAACTGTACATGTTCATGTTCTAGTGAGTTCTCCCTTCCCTGTCTTTCCATTGGTTTCTTTAACCCCACCCATCCACCCTGGCATTCCCTATTAGCCCCTTCCCTGTTCATCACCCCTTAGCATCCCCAGACTACTGGATCCCTAATGCTCTTCTCTGCCCCCTCTTTCCCTGTATTTATACCCTGGACCCTGCTTCATCTTTGTCTTTGGCCCCTGGACCCCTTCAGTTTTGTGTGAAATAAAGCACGTTGGAACTCCATGTCTGGACCCTCCCATGTTTTCACTGCCAAGCTGCTCTGTGTGTGTGTGTGTCTGTGTGTCTGTGTGTGTGTGTGCTGGTGCTCTCGTGGCTCCTACCCAGTGTACAAGACACTCTCAGAGAAGGTTGCATCCACAGCCACTGCAGACAGCAACACCATCCCATTCAAACCCAATACAAATGGACAAACCAGTCACCTCCATCCTAATCCTGACCTGCTGAGAAAAAGTACTTTGGAATACTCATTCATTGGGTATCATTTGCTCACATGAGTCTATATGGATAAAGATCTGTACTTCAAAAAATCTGCTAAGATTTTCCTGAGGTGGGAAAAATGCAAAACATCACCATGCCAGCATTTCCATCTACAAAGTATGGATAAACTTAACTTTTAAAACAGAAGGTTAATACAGTGCTTATATTCACCTAATAAAATGGTTTTCATTGTTTCTGTCTTAGAGATAAAAAATTATTTGTCACCTACTCTGTCTACCAGAGTTGCAGCTCCATAGACATCCTTAAATTAAAAGTGAAAACCAACCTCAGTTATAAAAACTGTTACAAGACCAATTATTTTTTGTTCATTTAAAGTTTTGAGGATTTGGGGGAATAGGGAGACTAAGTAAATGTTGAGTATTTTGGAAGGAGAAGGCAATTTAATATTCTGTAATATTCTGGGGGAGTGAGTGAGCAAGAGACTCTGATGTCATCATGTTATTAATCAGGGTATCATAATTCTTGTACAGAAAGGAAATGAATATTTCCAACAAACTTTTTTTTTNGTTGAGTATTTTGGAAGGAGAAGGCAATTTAATATTCTGGGGGAGGAAAGAGGCAAGAGACTCTGATGTCATCATGTTATTAATCAGGGTATCATAATTCTTGTACAGAAAGGAAATGAATATTTCCAACAAACTTTTTTTTATACATATATTCATTAATTTTTGTTTCTCAAAGTCTGCAACTTTGACTTTCTTTTAGAATAATTTTTTCTATGCATGCAGTATTTATTTGGGGGTCGTCACATGATGATACTGCTCATAATAGGACCTGTGACTACATCATACACGTATCATTAAAGATGTACTAATTTAATAATATTGGTCTTTGGTGTCTTAAATTTTTACTGCAGTGATTGAAGGTTCTAATTTGAATAGATCATATATACAGACTAGTTATGGAAAGGAAACTGGAAGAGCTTTTTTTTCATTACTGGATTGTTCCGCTAAACTGACATTATACACCCTGAGGCAAAGCCACTATATTCCTGAATTTGAGACTGATTGTGTGCTAGAATAATTGTCTGAGTCTGCAGTTTCAGAACATTGTTTTCACTGACATTCTAACCTTTTCAATTACTGTAGAAAAGGAAATGAAATAAATTAAAGTTCATGATTCTCTTAAATTAACTATTATAAATGGTTTCAACAATTTATATAAATTTAGACCAATTCATATTCACCTCCCACTACCTTTCACTATCCCTTGAAAGCAGTAGGGTTAAAGAATGATTATAACAGAGAACTTCAAATGAAAATTAGAACTAATCTTTAGCAGTAACGAAATACCATGAATGCTAAATCAGTGCATCATGTCTGAAAAAAGCATTTAAAAATTTCTTTCCTTAAACTGAAAAGTATATCTTCAGACCAATGAAGAGACTATTGTAAAACTACTAACTGTGCTTAATATAAAGAATGATAAATGCAAATGGAAATATTAAGCCTCATTAAAAAGAAAAAAAAATCTATCCATGCACAATCCTAAATCTGTGTTAAGTTCTGTGTAGTGGAGCACAGCTCAGGGGCCTGAACTCTTCTGAAAGAAATGACAGCCATGGAGAATTCTGCTTTCAGAGAAAGAAACGGTCGTCATAGATTTGAAATTTGAGGCTGTCGCCATTAAATTATTATTTGGGCCTACACAACATTCATTTTCAAAAGGACAAATTCATGGTGAGATTTTTTTCCAGCCTTCATTTCCATCTTAGCACAGAAGTGAAGGAGAATGTCTAATTTCACATCACAAGGAAGTGGAGGATATAAATAAAAAGCAATTGTTGATGAACTAACATGGAATCTCATTTTTAATCTATAGCAGCAAATCAGGGACAGGTCAGTGTCAGGCCTTCAGAAATCCAAAATCTAGCTACAGAGTATACCACAATTTCCTGAATAATTTTCAGACTTTAAAAAGTCTGTAACTAGTTCTTCATGTTTCTGAAACACAAAGGAGTCTGTTGAGAGGCAGAATATAGTACTGAGTGGGCCAGTGCAGCCAGGCATGTTCCTACAGATAGTATCGTTAGTATTTCTGGATGGACCCTTCCACTGACTTATTGCAATATATTCTAAGGCTTAATCTGTGGATAAGTGAAGCTTTTGCTTCTATTATTTACTGCACAGGACTGGGGAACCATGAAATTGCCATAGAGAGCTAGATAAGCTGCTCCTGAAAGAGAAGATGTCTAGAAAAGGTCCAACAGCAACTTTGTGCTATTTCAAACAACTGCCAGTGCAAAGCACATGGTAAAAACCCTCAGGTCTCAGAAGAGTCCAAGGAGCAATTCTACAGTGGTAAAGGTCCTTACACATCAAGAATATAGACATCCATCATGAGTCACCATGAAAGTAAATGAGTTTTGAGATTTCTAGATGGTATGCTGAAGGGAAAGAGTGTTTTCTTCTCAAATGTTTGTGAACTTTACTGAGAAAATTGTGCAAGCACAGTACAGTGCCAAGTGATTTGTGGTCTGTACAAGACCAAATAGATCACACAGTAGCAGTATTAGGCGGTACTCAGAGGGTCACAAAACATTTGTATATGACATGTATGATAAAGTATAAAGGTATTATTTTTTTGTTTTTCCAAAAGCTAAAAAAAGTGAGACTATATTCAAGGAAGGAGGATTAAACAGGAGGAAGGAAGCACTCGTGACACAAGTCAGAGTAAGTTCAGTGCATGATGAGTGAAAACACTGTTAAGTTTTAAATTGTGTCAGGACTGTGATAGGGGAGTGATTAGGCATGGCAGGGAGACTGCGTGTTTGTTATTCAAAAGCTGTATACTGAATTGCTCCTTATTTAAAGTTGCAGCCTGTTACTTTTACCAGACAGCTGTGTTTTGCTTTTTCTGCCTGTCACTGTGTGGCATCAATAAGATTTTGGTTTTATATGAATGCCAATTTAACACTAAATGCCATTGATATGACAGCAAAAAGCACTGGCATCTTTATATCAGAATGGGCAAATCTTTTAACTGAGCTGTGAACAGGAATAGCTGTGGGAATCCCTGTATCTAATCTTCTCTACCTGACAAAAATTAGAGGTGTCTCAGGAAGAACAGATCTAATCAGACAGAGGGGAAAAAGATCCCCTGAATAAGAAAACTGCAATTATCAAAGAATAACAGACACTTTCTAAAAAAAAAAAAAAAAAAAAAAAAATAGCTGTCACATGTGTCAATAAGCACACACTTAAATTTTTATATGCAGATCGCTACTGATGTCCTCTACTCATAGGGAATTAAAGTCATCAAACTTACGTTGCCATTTCCTCAGCACAGAGATATAAATGTCCACAGTCATTCCCTCTGACATAAGTGTAGAGATACTAGAAGTGGACACTTTACCTTGCTCCTCCTAACACACTATGAGGACATATCTTTATATAAACTTGTTTTACACGAAGTCGACAAGCTGCCTTCTTTGTTCCTCATTTTTCTTCTCCTCTGGTAGAGTCATGTTCAGCTATTGCTCAAATTACTATTTCATTGACTCTGACTCCATATATATTTACCCTGCCAATTTCAGGCTAAAATATTCTCCATTTTTCTGAAGTTGTTTCCTTAAATAAAATCACTATAATTTTAGTTTTCACTCAAAGTATTAGTTTCTCAAAACAGTTAACTTGAGAAAAAGTACAGATGTTTTCATGGTCTTTTCTAGTAAAAAAATACCTCTACCTATCAGGATAAATCTATTTTCTTGAAAGCATCTTGTAGTTACAGATCAAAGAATAAGATAACTATAATTTCCAGCTTCCAATCAGTATTACCTGATGCAATTTCCTCTATAGAAAATTTCATGAGAAATTTCATGGGATTTCATTTAGAACTTGAATCCCTTAGAGATTTCCTTTTAATATCTGATTTGATAATCTGATTTCTACAGTGTCTACAGAATCTTGGATTCTGAGCTTATGAAATTTGGTTTTACTATGTTGCTAATGAGATTCCGAAAACAGAGACTCAAGTTTCTTTATCCACATTTCTATCCTCATGGATCATTAGCTTTTTCTTCTACTGTATTTTTAAATTTAGCATAACCTTCAAAATTCACACCATCAAAAAGGATGGAAAGGTAGTTGCACACAAATGAAATAGCAGACTTTCACAGTAGTCTTTTTAATAACAACCTGCAATTTTACTTCTTAATTTCAATAGCAATAATTGGAAGAAAAGTACTACAAAGACCAACATTTAAGAGCAGTTGATGACGCCTTGTGGGTAGCAAGAACTCAGCAATCACATAGGAAGTAACCTGAATTAATTAACCTGATTTATTAGACCATCACTTCTCCTATCTCTGTCTTATGATATTAATTATTCATTCACTCCAGCATATATTTCTCATTTCCTTCAGTGAAACTATATTTTAGTATCATTTTGATTTGTTTTAGTATTTTTAAAGTATCTGGCATTATAGTTCCATCTGAAAAGTGAATAAATAAACATCAGAGTAATCTTTCAGTTAATTCCACTGTAAACTGTAGCTTTATTAATCCAAAAAAGATAATTATCATTTTGTATTTCATGTATTTACCAAATGAAAAATGGACATATTTTTTTGGTAACTGAATTGTAACTGCATCAAAAAATTTCAAATCCATCAAATAATGAGTATAAATTTCTGGCACATCTAATCTCTAATATATTACCAGGATAGGACTTTCAGAAAAAGAATGTGAGTCAGAACTGCAGCCAGTTTTCAAAGCACTGCAAAAGAATACATCTTCTGCTTGTATTTTTTGCTTGCTTTAATTTATGAATGGTGAAAAATCCCACATTAAAGGGTTTGGAAATAACAGTTACAGTAGAAGGAAATCACCTGGTCAGATGGTCACTGTCTCAAAATTTATTATATTGAATTTGGTTTCCTGAAAATACATGTGAGAAGTAAAGAATTAGTTTGTATTTAAAACTGGGGATTGTCTCATGTGAGAGAAAGTAAGAAGAAAAGTCATTAAAGATAAGCTTTTCAACATAAATGGCTGCAAACTGATTACATACAATAAAATAAATTAGACACTTGGCAACCAAAATGAAAAAAAAAAAGTAAAGTGTTATGCAGACATAGGAAAATAAGTTTTACCTTTCTACCCAGTACTAAAATTACAGTTAGAAGACTATGTCAAATTCTGTCTACACACCTCAGAAAATGTGAAAACACTTGGAAGAACAGAAAACACAGTTTAAAAGCTAATCAAACAGTCAGGAAAAAAAGCCTAACAACATGAATTATCATATCTTACACAGAAAAATAGGGTGCAGGACATAAAATCTTAAAATAAAGTGCAACATAATCAATTGAATGTAGAAATTAGACAAAATTCTATTTTTAAGTAAAATTACATTCATAAACAGTAGGTGGAAATGATCACAGAAGTAGGATTTAAAAAGAGCTGATTTGAGACCCTTGAAATCAGAGCCCTTAAAATAAGATTTTTTTTTCTTTTTTTTCTTTTTTTTTTCTTTTTTCTTTTTTCTTTTTTCTTTCTTTTTTCTCTCTTTCTCTTCTCTTCTCTTCTCTTCTCTTCTCTTCTCTTCTCTTCTCTTCTCTTCTCTTCTCTTCTCTTCTCTTCTCTTCTCTTCTCTTCTCTTCTCTTCTCTTCTCTTCTCTTCTCTTCTCTTCTCTTCTCTTCTCTTCTCTTCTCTTCTCTTCTCTTCTCTTCTCTTCTCTTCTCTTCTCTTCTCTTCTCTTCTCTTCTCTTCTCTTCTCTTCTCTTCTCTTCTCTTCTCTTCTCTTCTCTTCTCTTCTCTTCTCTTCTCTTCTCTTCTCTTCTCTTCTCTTCTGACTGCAGAGATTGAACTTTCCATTTTCCATGACTTGCTGTACATTTTCTGCTACAGTTCAACAACTAATATATTCAACCCACATATGTAACAACACCACTACTAAATCTTAAAAATAATCATGCTTTCTAAGTTTAAAAAGGTACAAATTCGCTTTCAACAGTGTTTTTAAATTACTAACACCTATCCTGTCACGTAGACAAGTAAAGCTCAGTCTCTTAACCACAATACATTCTAGGAAATTACCTTCAACATTCAAAAAGAAGTCACTACAGCTGACAAATCCACATTTCTCTACAAAACAACCAATCAGATCATATTTATGAGCTACTTACTTGTATAAGTCAGCTGAAATCCTTGGCCAGTATCAGATCCATTGGTATTAAACTCTATCCACATATGGTTAGAGGTGCTATTAAGAATGACTCCCATCATGTCATTTTTGGTGAAGACTCCAAGAGAGCGTGAAGAACTGTCTTTTCCATCATACACCTTGCAGAAATAAGAGCATGAAATTGGACATCAAACCTAAATATATGAAATTTATGAAATATATTGAAAATATATTTTCATTTATACAATAATTCCAAAGTTAGCAAAGTATTGCCAATAGTTTCTCCAAAATCTTAGTGTACCTATTTTGACAGGTATATATCCCTGGGTTATAGTTTAGTGAACTCTTAAATATTCTGTCCCGCTTAAAGTGTTTTATTGTCTTTTGCCTCTTTGGTTTTGTGAGCTCATCTTGAAAGAAATTTTTATATATATATACAATTCTATCTTCTCAGGTTTCGTAAACTCAGATAGCTTTCTGGGTTATTCACAAAGGCCAACAGAAGTATAGGTTCTGAAATCACCATTGAAGGTAAACCCTTACAGCCTAATCTGTTCTCTCCTGTCTGGATATATCAACAGCAAAAATTAGATATTCAAGTCAATCTGTCATCTTTTATCTCAGGCTCTAGGCCTGCTGCAATTTTGGTTTACTATCAGATTTAACAAAGACTGATAGGTTTTCAAAAAGATATGTGAGCCTATTTCCAAACTAATTGTAGAGATGTTCTTATTTGCCACACTACTTTACTGAAAACTTTAGACAATATCAATGTATGTATTTTTCAAATCCTAAAATTTTTAAGAATGCCTTTTTGACTGTTCACAAATACAGGAGAAGTACAAACTCTTGCCAAGAGGGTAATTTTTTTTTTCTTATTGCAAAACCAAAAGTTTTTTCTATTGAAAGCAAAGTGCAAAAAATAGCCTTCTGCATTTTTGTTTTGTTTCTTGGTTTGTTTTCTCAAGATGAACTTAAAAAGCTAATTTCTTCTTTAAATTAAATAAATCTCCTCTACTTTCTCGTGGAAAAAGAAGCAATATAAAGTGCGTAAATACACACCATACATGAAATGTCATGTCAATGCTTATACAAAAGCAAGAAATGGATTTGAGCAGCTGTTTTCTGATATGAAGTGATTGATAATTTGCCCTTATCTCTTGTGTCCTAGAGTGACTAGTGACAGCCAGCACAAATGCTACAATTACAGTAAATATTTCAAGCACTGGATCTTCATCCCTGCACTAGCAGACCTTGTGGTACAGTGCAGGTTTATACTGATTCCAGTGAGAAGCAGGAGTGACCCATTTGTCAACCTGAATTGCTACATCTGAGTCACAGGCAGTTCTTCCTATCTGAATGCTCACTTAGATCTATTAAAAAATTTAGAAATGCTTCTTTTGAGATGACAGACCATTGCAACATTTGTAGGTGAGGACCAAAAATGAAAAGCAGTTCTCTTTTTTCTGTGGAGAAAATACCAGCATGCCATCCATAAATAAATATCTTGAAAGTACCATGCTCATCTCAAATGTCATTAACAAAATAAAATAATAAAAAAAAATTCATAAAGATTTTTTTAAGACAAAAGCATATACTTACTTTTATAAACCTACATAGATATAAATAATTTCTTACTCTAAAAAAAAACTTTTGAAAAATAATATATTGTGCTACCAACTGATAGAAGAATACATTTGATCTTTATTATTGATGCAAAGATTGTCTTATACTAAGGCACACAGATGAGATGCTTCAGAAAATACAACCCATTGTATTTAAGGTTCATGCAAGCAGTTACACATACTTAAGGTCCACCTCTTGGAAGAAATATAACTTTAAGCTATGCTAAGACTATCTGAAAAATTACTTGCAAGCTTCTAACCACTGTCTTGGGGCAGAACTTCCAATCAATTTCATGGACGGATTATGCTTTATTTATTAGAGCTGGGAGTTTATCGTACAAAGTAAAGAATCATTTGTTCCCCATAAGATTTATTTCCATAGATATATTACACTTGAGAGATAACACTTGAAATGGAATGTTCTAATAATTGTAATTAATTAAAAATGCTATGTTTAAAAATATTTTTTTCTATATTTTATCTATAAAACAATATTTTATCTATAAAACAAAATGAACAAACAAAAAACCCAACAGCTAAAGATTACAGACATCTTGTTTCAACAGTGTTCTACCTCACTGACTGTTAGAGATACACTTCCTACCTGAGGATTAACAAGTTAAATAACAGAATTCCTCAGGATTAATCCAGACCCAAATGAAAAGAGTGTTTCATGAAATTAAAATTAGATATGAGAGATCCTGTGAAAATAGCTGTAAAAAAAAAAAAAAAACAACCAAAAAACAAACAAAACCAAAACAAAACCAAAAAACCCAAACAAAAACAACAACAGAAAAAAGGCTGGTACAATTTTTGGTGACACTTGTCCATCTGTTCACATTACAGACATAAGCAAGTACATATCTACTCCAATAAGTGAAACATCATTAGTGAACAAATACAAGCACTGAATCTCCCTTGTCCACACTGAAAAGTTGGTTGAACCATCCTAGGAAAGAAAAGGCTTTTTTTACCAGTAGTTATGATGCTAATTAATGTGGGCCAAGGATTACTCCCAACAGAGTTGGTACAATAGAGTTTGTCCAATAGGTTGTGTACAACCATTGTGTCATGTCATATGCCACTGATTCCAGAGGTACAGAATACATTTAATAAACTAGACTATTTATCATGACTCATTCATATTTAGTACATACATTTAACCTATTTAGGAGAAACCATTTGAAATATAATTCACATGCTGCAATTACAATTTCCTCAGTCATGAAGAAAAAAAAGGTCTATTTAGCTAAAGAGATAAAAACTGGAATATTACATTCTGCTTTTCCTTTTACTTTTGAAAAATTAATTTCAATTGCATTATAAAGGTTCTGGCATAAGTAACCACTTTAAAGATCTATGAATCTTCAAGTGGCAGTTAAAACAGGGAGACCAGGAGGATGAAGTGTTAGTAAGTGAGAAAGGATAAGCTCTAAAATAAAGAGATAATCCAATTTGTCATATGTCCTTCAAAATGGTGAAACTGTTTCTATTACTTTACTTAAATTTAAATTTATATCCCATTAATTTAAGTTCAAATTTTGTCACAGCTATAGAACATTTGCCCACAAATTACAGACATTAACCTGCATGCATTCCTCTTGAAAGCAGTAGGTTTGGCCCTTCCTCATGCACTAGTCTTACTGATGCCAGAAAAATACTCTTGCAAATTATATGCCATTCCATGCACTCTACAGCCTCAACATCCAGCCTCAATATTCTGACTTGAATACTGATATATAGAGCGGCAGATTAGTTTATATTTTCAAAGCAAGTAAATAGTGACAGAGTAGGAGTCAAGTCACCACAACTTGATTGTCTACACAGTATTTATTGTCAGTGCATCCCTGGAACACATTTAATGTAGACTTACTAACACCTTCACAAATCTTCCCTGAGAAAGCCTAAGTGCAGGAGCTGCATAAGCCAGGGACTGTTTCTGAGACACAGCTCCAGTGAGCCACCTTATTGTGCAAGATGCGAGAATTTAACATTAGAGGTGTAGTCAAACTGGAGAAGCTGGTCTTTGGGGCATGAAGCAGGGAATGATCACAGCGTTGTTTGGAGCTGTGTTTAGGATTAATTTAGCCAAAGCATTCAGGGATGCTTCTTTTTTCCCTATTTGTGAGGAACTGAAAGTGTTTGTTTTTTCTTACTGGAGTTAAAATATGCACACAAAAGAACAGGGCAGCACTACAGTTATTCATGAGGAGAAATGGTCCAGTAACAGGGCTATTGTATCTGCACCTGCTGTGGGAATGTACAACACTCACCTGAAGGAGAAGGAAATGCTGGCTAGAGTTTCTTGACATTCCTTGAATTTTCTCATTCTGACCGTAAAAAGAAATTACTTACAACTAAACTTACTCAATTTCCTTAACTGCAGAGATTTTATAGCATAAAATCATCCCAAAGGGACACACTTTTAAAATATTCTTCTGGAAGCTGGGCAGGCAAGGCCTATATAGTTTGCTGACATTACTAACATTCTGAAATCCTTTGACTATATCCTCATGGAGCTCGTAGTGACCCTACCTCAAACAGTAACATTATATGCTTCGTCTGACACTCCTGGTGGGTTGATCTTGGGATTGTTATAGATGAGTAATGAGATGGTTGCCTCTCACAATTAAGGGATGAACATTATATGTATGTTAAGAGAAGTTTTGTAAATGTACAGTTATGTTACTGTAAAATGTCCTCCCCCTTGCATTGTTATCATGGGATGGCCTTGGTGGTCAGGGCTTGTCATTTGGGGAGGGCTGGCTTGTTACTGTAGTAATACCAGATCTCCAACCAAGATGTAAGAAAGTGATCTCCACCACTAGATGGTAAGGAAGGAGTTGACTGACAAGACTTTAGGAGGAACTAGAGATATAAAAGGCGGAGCATCCATTTTGAAGACGAGCACATGGCAGATAGTCACGGGGGCTCCCAGAGCTATAATTTCTCCATATTTAGTCCTTTTGTCACATTTTTTGTTAAGGTTTAATAAACCTTTAAATTTTAAAAGTGAGCAGTCGTTTCTCACATGATTATTATGTTATTATTACCGGCTTTTACAGGTCCATTTTATCACACATTTCTGTGCAGCATTTTTTGCCCTTCTTTAGCTATGTTTCCCCACGGTGCCCAGACCCTGGCCACGGCTCAGACACGCCCTCGGTGCGGTTGGATCCGGCTGGAACCGGCTGTGTCTGGCTGGGAGCAGCCCTGGCCTCCCCTCACCGAGCCCCTGCTGCTGCCAGGGAAGGGCACTCACACCCAACGCAACATTATGTCCATACAGATTTTTCTTGTAAAATAGAGTGAGATACTGAGCTGGGAAAATGCCCTATATTTCAGCACAAGGTTTATAAATATTCGTAAGCTTAGTGCAGCCCTTGCAAGCTGCCAGCAAGGCAATCTCACAGCTTCCTTCCGTGCAGCACAAGATAGAAGGCTGGGGTTTATAACACATTTTGCTCATATTTTGGGTGCAGATAGGAAAGAAAGCAAGCTTTAAAATCCGTAGCCCTGCCAACATGCTGATTCCAATGGAAATATGTAAAAGGACATCCTGGCATGGGAATAGAGAGGAAATAGACTTTATTTTCATAAATGCAGGTAACAGAGAGACCTTAATTGGTGGAAGAGAGCTTAATTGTATAAATGGAAGCTGTGCTGTGGCAACTGACTCAAAACCAGAGAACAGTCCTTGCAGTTCAGGCATCACCACAATTTTGCCTTCGCTTTCTTTGGATCCTCTGAAGTATTGAGCTAAAAGGTCTATAAAAGAAAGTATCCAACAGGTTGCTTAGAACAGCTTTGTCTCAGGCAAATCTTGTATCTCCAGGGAATATCGCTAAGTACGCTGGACATTACTCATGAGATGTTCTGAAGGATAACCGAGTTTCTTGAATGTTTCTTTAGGGTTCTCTAAGGGATTTTTTGTTGTAGATTTTTAAGTAGTTTATTAAATTATTTATAAATCAGATATTTGCAAAGCTTCTGGGAGACTTATGTACCACATTGTAGCAACTCAGTGGGCAATTAAGTTCTTTGTTCCTTGCTGCATCTCTTCAGAGCAAAAATACTTTTGGGGATCTGCACTGTCAGACCATGGATAATGGGAGCAAAGGACAATACAAATCACATATTTCATCCACCTACTCAATTCCCTTTGGTCTAAAAGCAAAACTAAGGTCTTGCAGTGTTTTATACATGGTAGCATTTATTATGAATGTTTTTGTGGGTAAAAATGGAGAAAATGCTGTTCTTTTGATTGTAACTTTCTAATCTATAAACTAAACTCTAAATTTTGCTTATATCATGGTCAAATGAAGTACTTGTTGAAAAGAACAGATATAATAACAAAGATATAAATCTCTATATTAAAGTGAAGACATTTTTTCCTCCCCACCTTCATCTTATCTGTAAATGCCTTGTTTTTTGCAGGAAATGAATTGTCACACTTAATTACATAAGGAAGCTCTTAATATGATGAAATGGATAAAAATGTAGCCACCAATATTTGATCCATAACAATTTTATCTTTAAACTCCTTGTGAGAAGCACTCAGTGCAAATTAAAAAAATCAAGAGACAGCAATTTCTAACATGTTAAATGAGTTGCTGGGAGATATCCAGAAAGGAAATTGATAACTGAATTCTGAATACTTTGTGATTTTAAGTATTAATTAACTGAAAATTTGGGGACATAAAATTGAAAGACTAATTTAATGTATGGTCAACACTTCAGAAGAATATCAGGATTTTCAGTACATACAAGAATGCAACAGCTACTATCAGGAAAAGACAACCTATTACCATGCTGTAGAAAACTCTATGCTCAAAATATATATATATTTAGGCCATGTTTCAAATGTTTCCTGCAACGTAAATAAATGAAAACAGCTTCTATAACTACAGTTTTAGTCAATATTGCAAAGTTAGTTTCCATTTAGGGAAAAAAAGCAAAAATCCCTGTGCTACGCTTATAAATATTGGGTAAAAAGAAAAAAAAAAAAAACAAACAACTAGGTATTCGAAAAAAAAGTTCAAATTTTAGGTTTCCTTTTAAGATTTAAACCACTTTAAACAGTCTAACTCTAGAAATATAATTGAAATCACAATGTCTCCGATAGTTTCTTTGAATCTAGTATAAATCATTGAATCTCGTATAAAGGCAGTGATGCTATCCACCTAGTGGATATGAAAAGAAAGATAATTGCTGTTGGAAACAGATTTATTCATGCAATGTGAATATTTAGCATAGAAAGTGAAATAATTTTTCTTATTACCTTAACAATATCTCCCTCATGCAGCTGAAAGCTCCTGGCTCTAAGATGGATCCCTTTTCCAGCCTCAGTTTCAATTTTATAGATACATTCATGGTTGTTGTCATAATTAGATGGAAAATTTGGAGACAATAATGTTCCTTCATTTCCAGAGACAGTTGCTCCACATTCAGCTAAAGAAAACAGACACATTAAAACAAAAGAAGTGAATTATCCAATTCAAGAAAATATAAGTTATTATTAATAATATTTAAGCTCTATGAAATCTCTAACAGGATATCTAGGAAAAGTATATTTCTATCAGGTCTCATCTGTAGTATGAACTAGAAATCCTATCAAAGTTGCCATCTCCTGCATTTCACTGGGTCTGTTTATTATGAGCACTTACGTGCTTTTACCTTCAATTGATCCCCTAGTCCTCCCATCTGACTAACCAATAATGCAGGTTAACCTGGATACCATAAAAATCTAATGCTTTATTGAAATATAGTTATTGTGGTAACATTTCAAGTAAACATAATATTGATTTTACCTCTGTATTCAGCTTTACAAATACGTAGTGTAAAAAGCAGTAAGTATTTAAATAAGCAATAAGCTGCCAAAAAAACCCCAAAAAACAAAACAACAAAAAATAATCTGGTACTAAATCAAGAGCATTCAAATATGTTTTTTCTCTACCTTGATTAAAACCAAAAAAAAAAACAAACAAACCACCAAAAAACCAACCAAACAAACAAAAAACCAAAAAAAAAACCCCAACAAAAACCAAAAAACAAACAAACATTTATTGACTTTAGTCAGTGCCAAGGAGACAGATCCTTTCCTTTCTGGGTAAAGAGCAGGTGAAGCTTTTTCACAGCCATCTGTAGTAAGCACCTATTGACACTTTCATTAGACATTTCTTGTTGTAGCTCCCCAGTAAAGAAAACAATAAAGAGTAGGAGGAGTGGTATGTTCCAGACCATGGAGTCAGTTTGAATTCTGAGTAAAGACTAATAAAATTATGCTAAATATGCAACATAAATTCCGTCACATAGATGAAAACATCCAAACAGACAGCAAATAATATTGGTGTAGTGTTCAAACAGATATTAAAACCACTTAAAAATGACCTAAAAACACCTTAAAAAACTCAGAGTAATGTTAATCTACCAACTATTATTCTTCAGCTTCTTTTTAGGTGCATGAGATCGATAGAGATACCTCATTTTCCAGTCTAGGGATAAAATATTCTGTAGTTTTTTGACCTAAATATCATTAGACCTCATTCACAGTTTTGTAAAAACATAACAGGTAAAATACTAATAAATTAATGTATAATTGTAAAATAACAGATATACCCTATCAAATAAGTGGTAGGTTCAGAAAAAAAATTGTATTTTTTCAAAAAATGTTTAATAGATTTTTAGCGTTTTTAGGATTGTAAAACATTTCTTTGAGAAGAATTCAAGAAGAAATGCATGATTTATATTTGCAAATAAGCAGTCTAAACATTTTGGTTTTACATTTCCATGGCCTTCACAAATAACAAATTCATGTCCCTCTTGCTTTTGAAAAGTAAAAAAAGAGTGTATTTTTTACTTCCTCCCTAAAATGAATCTGAAAAAAGAAAGTAAGAAGGAGAAGGAGAGAAAAGAGGGGTGGATGGAGGGAAGGGGAAAGGAGGGAAGTAGGAATGAAAAGGGGAACAAGGGAAGGGGGAATGAGATAAAATCTTACATGGAGCCTTATTTTTACTCTGCATTTGGGATCTCCTTAGGCAAAATAAAAAAGGAAATCCCCAATAAAATGGCTCAGGATCTTTATCTAGCATGTTAAGTTAGAGTTCACTAGCTATTTTAAAGTAGAGCCTTATATTCTCCCCTTCCTTAGCTTCAGTTTTGAGCTACATTATATTTAACAGGCACAAGGGTGTTGGGGAATAAGAACCCCTGCCACCAAACTTCAGACAGATGAACTCTTTCCTTGTTGGAGAATGTAGGATGCATAAGGTATTTCTAACATGTTTAAAGTCATCTTACATTGTTTGAAAGGTTTCAAAGAACTGTAGTACACTGAGAAACTAGATTTTTATTTCGATACTTCTTTGGTAAAGCATGTGAAGCGTGTGATACTTATTACATATGGCTACATCTAAATGTCTCTCTGTACCTATTGGTGCATACATATCCATATGTAGTTATTTTTGTCTTGGATTTTAGGAAGAAGGTGGAACTGATTAAGTTTATAAAACGTAATTCAAAGCAATGCCAAAATTAATGCCACATTAATGTAAAACATTTGCAATACCAGTACTCTACACAAGTGTTCTGCAAACAAGCCTTTGCCTAGGTAAAGTTGCATGCAAAAAACCAATGGTCCCTTAGGCTCCATCAGTATCTTCTCATCTACCTTCTTTAAAGAACTAGAAATACACAAGTACAGTGTTGAAGAGAAAAAAGTATGGAAGCAAAGGATTTTTTCTTACTTAATATTCATGCAATATTCTATGTTTTGTTTCAGTGAGTGACTGTAAACCACTAAGACATATGCAGTTGTAGAGAAAGTGTACAATGAGCTTTTCAAAATCTAGAACTTGACACATTTCTTACTCCATTAAGTCTATGTCCCAAGGTTCAAAGCCATAGTAATTTTAGATCTGTGAATAAAAGTACTGACATATAAGATAAGAGATAATGAGAGTTACAAACTAAAGGCAAAATACCCTTCTAAAATATGCTACACTCTGAAAAAACCAGATGTATTCTAACATGAGCAATTATTTACTAAACTTTAATTACATGGCAAAGTTCTCTGAACTCAAGTTGGCACTCATATACTTCCAACCCATGCTATAGAACCATATTCATGTTACCCCTTTTCAAATCCCTTGCAAATATCTGACAGGTATGCAGTTTCATCAGGCCCCATCATTCCCTTCGTTATCGTGACAAAGGCTTGCTCATGTCATCTGGCCAGTCAGGTTTCCTACCTCATCTTGTGTCAGTCAGCAAATCACTAACACAGACCCCAGAAAGAGACTTTCAAAGGATATTAAGCTCTTCCTTTTAACTTCCCTTCCTCAATATATACAAACCCTGTCACAGCTCAGGTTAAGGTTTTCTAGCTATATTTTGCTAATCTTAGGATATCAAGTCAAAGCCATGTTTAATTAGCTCCCCCAATGTCTTGGCCGGGAGATTTAGGTGATCTTTTTTCAAAGAAATGTTGTCCTCATCCATGGAAAAATTCCTTTTTTCTCTAGACTGTTGGAGCTTCTAAGTGTGCTAATAACTGAAATCGCTGCTATTTGTGACCAATGCCCAGATATACAGGAGACCTTTTGCCCTAAAGACTTCAGCTGACCATTTTTCTAACTGTTCCTGCACACTGCAGTCCAGAACTGCATCACCACGCTTCCCATAATTATGAAGTAGAAACTCAATGAAATTCAATACTGAGTCTGGCCTTGGCAGCAGGAAAAGCTCAAGCAGTCAAAGGCATGTCTCCCCTCTAAGGCCCTAAAATTTTACTGAGTGGTATGGGAAAAGTCACGTTTTTCCTTTAAAAATATTTACACTAACTGATACTGCTGCTACTTTTTTATATCACAATTAACACATGCAGCCAGGATGTATGACACCTAAATTCAATTCACTTTGCCTCTGGGGATTTGAACATGCATTTCCTATGACTTCTGCCTCATACAGAGAGATTCAAAAATCAGTCACAAAGCAAACAAATGTTGACTAATCTCTTTCGCACAGTGGGTAGGGCATTAAATAAGGGAGAAGGAATACTTCTTCAAAGAAACTCATACATTAAACAGTTGGGAAATAAAATTCTGAAATAACTCATGAATCAATATTCACTGTTACCATGTGAGCACTGAACTACTAGACTGGAAAAATATATTCATGTTCACTTTCATTTCTTCACCTCCAATCTTTAATTCTTTATGCAAAATGAAACAAGAGCCTTTAGCCACATTGACATGATGATTCTGCTGGCAAGCATCAGATACACTTTAAAATTCTTTTACAGTTACAAATCAAATGAAGCTACATTTCTTATATTTTTGATGATTTTGATCCATCCATGGCAGTTTTGTGTAAAGGATATGGTAACTGAAAACTAAAGCACTGCCAGCCTTGAAAGATGTAATGAAACATTACCTATCTAGCACATGTGTTCTATGAGTAACTACTGACTTTATTATCTCAAACAGAAAAATGCTATCATATTATCTTGAAAGAGCTCCTTAGTTCCTGACTGCAGAGGCCACTTCCTTACTTCAATGCCTTCCAGATACTTGCTCAGTTCCAGAAACCTGTTTTCATCTTGACAACATGAACTGCCTCCCCAGCCCAGAAAAATGAAAAAGATTTCTCACTCCCCTACATGAGAAAAAACATCTTGTATATGATTGTAGTTTCATTTATTAACTATAATTCACTGAATATTCCCAATATGCACCATTTCTTCAATAAAAATCAACTATATCTGTATTAGTATCTACAAGTCTTAAATTATGCAAACATTGACAGGTATGGAATTTGCCAGGAGAAATAATCTTTACTGATCTTGAAGTAATTATTGTTGATATTCTGTCTCCTTATTTTGATCCACAACCTTGTATTGGAAGTATCAGGGTGAATTTAGGTGAACAGGTAAACTGCAACATACCCATTGAACATGCTCTATGTAAGTAGTATTTTCAGGACAAACTCCTTAAACTGTAGCCTTTAAAGAAAATCAATATATTTCACAGTGCTCTCTGTGTGGTTATGGGATATGCATAGATTAGTATAATGTAGGCACAACTAAAGAACTTAAAATCTGCATATGATATACTACCTAAAAATTGCTATAAAAAGATGTAGCACTGAAATACATGTTATGACCTAACACAGATCCCTTCTCTATGTTGCATGTCTCCCTTTCCTTTGTTTCTGTATCAATCTATTTTACTTTTCAAGATACAAAATACATTGATTCAAAGTTCTAGGTTTTTTTACTATCAATATGGTCAGTAACACCTAAACCCACTCTCTAGATTAAACAATTAAGATCCAGTTCTCACTTCATTTATTTCAATTTAATAATGTATTTCAAACATATCCTGTGAAAAAAAAAAAAAAAGTGTAATCCAAGATATTTTTCAGCAGAGAATATGTAAAAAGTGTGTCAAGAGAAAAAAAAAAAGAACAGAAAAATAAATTGAAAAAACCCCACAAGTGAGCCAGAAAACCATGAAAGCAAAATAAATACTCATGTTGACTGTTTCCTCCNAGATATTTTTCAGCAGAGAATATGTAAAAAGTATGTCAAGAGAAAAAAAAAAAAAGAACAGAAAAATAAATTGAAAAAACCCCACAAGTGAGCCAGAAAACCATGAAAGCAAAATAAATACTCATGTTGACTGTTTCCTCCTCTAAAAGATTTTAGAGGAGGAACTACATGCTTTAATTTCACTACAGTTTCCAAGTTGTCTGTTAGCCTTGGTAAGAAGTGCAGCAGACTGAAAAATGCTGCTTTATCAAACTGTTCTTTAATTCCATTTCAGAGAGAGTAATCTGTCTGGAAGAGATACTTGACCCCATTCTTCGTTCCTTTGCTTAATAAAGTCACAAAATTCTGTCTAAATAAGTAACTTTTTTCCTTCTTTCATTGTCTCACTTGAAATTGGATAAAAGGAAACTGCAGAGGGTAGATCTTTTGAAGATCATCAAACACTTCCTGAATATTTGCACAAAATATAAAACAAACAAAATTCAGGATTTTTGAATTGCTTTGAAATACAGTTAATGTAAAATGTAACAATAACTTTGTTTAATGGAAAAGTTTACTTTATTATTTTTTCTTCCATACATCTTGCTAAAAGGTTTGACAGGATTTTAAGCAGATCTCCAAAGCAGAGATCAAATAAAAGTCGTATCTTGTCAGTTTAAAGGCTTCTCTGACACAAAGCGCTCTACTGAGTGCAGAATACCTTTGTTGTATTTACAAAATTGTGCAGCAGTTCATGAAGTATGAGAAGAAGCTGAGCTCAGACGTTCTTTATATTTCTGTTGGACAATATTGTTATCCAGTAGGATTGCTATGCAACATTAATAAAAGAGCAAAGGGGATCACGGATAAAGCATCATGTACTCTGCCTTTATGTGATAGCAAAAACTTAGAGTATCCCCACTGGCAGTGAGGGCATATGACTAAAGCTGGGCATATGACTTCTGCAGGGCAGACACAATACATGACTGGACTCAAGCATGGATTCATGTACAAACTGTGATACAGTGCTAGGAGCTGAAGCTCCCTGTTAACTGGAACGCTGCATGAAACTGGGGTGCACGTGGAGTTTCCACAGCAACTCGCTGCACAGTGTCTGAGTCTGTATTGTCAGCAGTCCTTCATCTCCAGTTCTGCAGCCTGCCCTCCACGGTGAGGGTGCCCCTATAACTTTTCATCTGCACACGGCCAGGTGGCTGCAGCATTACCCTCACTCTGGTTTCACAAGTGCTGTTTTTCACACCTGGCACTACTGAATTCCAAAACAATGTTATGCTGGGTTTCTCCTAAAAAGTGATTGCCATTGATTCCTATTTCACACTGCTCTCATCCCACTTCTCATTCTTTAGCTTTGTAATTTCAGCCTGTAACTCTACGCAACGATCACATCATTCCAGATCTGGTAGTATTTATCCTGTAACTTCATATTTGAATAGAACCTTGTAGATAATGAGCAGTTAATAGCTATTTTAATGCACTATAAATACTACACAATAAAATATATGCACAAATATATCATGTTAAATACTAGTTAGTCTGCAGCACCCACATGTGGTGGTGATCCCTTTGGTGTAAACATAAGCTACCAGTGACGATCTTGAGAAGATCTGCATGAAAAATATAACTGTACCAGGGAAAAAGCAAGAAGATATTGGTTTTTTTACTCAATACTATTATCATTATTATTGTCACCACTACCTTTACTGGAGAGAGATTTTTGTCTAAGGATTCTTTCCTTCCTCTAAACAGTTGGTGCCTGAGGAGTGGCATTCCCTGTTTTTTCTCACTCTTTTCTTTTCTTTGCTTCTCTAAGATAAATTTCAAGTAAAGTTAGGTCATCAGCTGTGGACTGCACTACTAAAGCATGGTCATGTCAGCCTCTCTCAATATTTTTTAAGCAACACCTGTGTGATGGTGGTGAGGTTACAATGCCTCAGTAAAAACCCTACTGAAATGCTTTGCTGAAAACAAACCTATTATTCTGTATTTTTTGTACCATTTGAATGCACAGAATAATGGAGTAGGAAAGGAAGGCCTAAACAGCAGGCAAACCCTTTTCTTTGGTTTGCTTAATTAGTTCTCAATCCATATGCCACTGAAAAAAGACAATACTCACATTCTCAAAACAAACCCTATGATGTTAATTGGCCTCAGGGGATTATTGGCACAAACCAAGATATGGGCATTTTTTTTGTATTTAAATTATTTTGAGATTTTTGTCTACTCTTTCTAGTGTCATCTGATAATAATCTTTGGACATAAAATCCCTACATTATTTGTCTTAGCAGGAAACAACACATAGCACACACAACCTTAAACCATAGAAAGAAGGCAAAAGGGTTACTTGAGACAATCTTTATTCCTTCTAACTATAGATGACTAATACTTCATACCAGGCCTCAGATGAAAGTAATTGAGGTCGCATAAAAGTCACTCCTGCTAATTCTGGAAAAAAAAAATAAAAATCAGAGTGCCCATGGTGTAACAACTGAAATCTGTAGTGATTCCTGAATATAAAAGTTTCAGTTTTCAGATAGAGACAACTCAAATCTGTTATTATTATATGACACCATATTTTAAAGATTCAGACAGAGTAAGGCTCCAAGACTAACTCAAGTAAATCGTCAATATGCAATGAAAAAACTAAAAGTAAAATAAGTGATTAAATAATGCAACCTTTTGATTGTACTTATAAATATGCAGTGTTTTAAGAGAAGGAAACAGAAATTATCAAAAACATCAAATAACTATTAAATGCATTGTATAAAATGGAAAACGGCCTATAAACATAACATAGCATTTAAATAAAGAATACAGTGGATCCTGAATGTATGAACATGCTTGTTTCTGTCTGAAGATTCAGAGACTCAGCTACTGATGTTATATAAGATTTCTTATTCATGAGATCTCTCTCTGCCTGAACTCTAGCCAAAAATGAACAGCAATTTCCAGACTTAGTTTGACTTCTTAAAGGTGAACTCAAAATCCAGATTTTATGCTACAGAGACTTTAAAGAAAACAATGAATGTCAGAATTCAAGGGTGTCACAGAAATCTCCAATGCTATTCAAGGGCTCCCACTTGTTTCAATCTCACTGGAAATTAACTCAATGCTACAGCATGACAGTATATTAATTACAATTGATGACTTTGGTATGAATACTAACTAAACTATTAAAAAGAAACAGCTTATTAAATGGTGTCAGCATTTTATTGTAGCACCCTACCAATTATTCAAGTAGTATTTAATATAACAACTGATTATGATAAATTAATGTGATATTAATGTGAATACCAGTGAGCAATACCTCGGTGAAGATTTTACTCAAATACTGTATTAATGCACTATTAAAAGTCAAGTGCCATATAAAATTTAATAAGGGAGCAACACCACTTAAATTCAAAATGAAAATATATAGGAACACTTTATTTTCAGCTTTATCATTTAAGTTTTTACAGCTTGATTTAGAAATTCCACACAGTTGAAATGACTCACTGGGGACAGGAAATAACGCAGGTTAAAACCCAAACCAAACAAAAAAGACTCAGCACTCAAAACTAAGATTATTCTTTCATATTTTCTCTGTTGAACTCTGTTCAATCCTTACCAGGAAAGGCTAGCTTGAGCTGAATATAGTGTACACTGTGTAGTGTGTAGTGCAGAAAGAATATTTTCATTATATGTCATTCATAGGTAAAATAACACAGTTTCTTAAAGAGATAGTGAGCAGGGAAAGTGTAGACAAGCAGACAGAAGCAGCTTGCAAATCAAATAATATAATTGTTGAGAAAATCACATAAAAGAGAGTTGAAGAATGAATTCAAATGTTTCTTCCCTCTTATGAGAGACTGGAATGTTAAGGGTTAATAACTCAAATGATAATTCATTTGCAAACCTTGCTGAGGCCAGGTTTGCAACCCACCAAATGAAGGGAAGAAGAGGAAGGGTTTTGGATGTGTGGTGGTGAAACCTCTGATCTGCATAAGAGCAGCCCTGATGCAGAGGAAGTGAGCATCCATCACCAGAGAATGACCACTACAAACTGACCTTTGTTTAGCAACAAGCTGGCCTTTGAGCCAGATAAGGGAAAGGCAACTGGCTCAGATGAAAAACTTCCTTCCCATGGAAGTTACTGGGACATTCACACATAGGCCTGAAGGTATTCATCCCTTCTGATAAGGCATGACTAGCTACACTATGCTGGGAAACTGCGTATGAAAATGTCATAAATGTCATAAACTATCAAAGACCCTCTGAACTTTATGCTGTGGGGGCTTTCCCCACCCTCAGAGGATCAAGAGCACAATCACCACTTTGAGCAATGGACATCTAAGTTGCAATAGTCTCATTGCTGGATCCTCGTGCAGTGATAACTTTTCTCTCCACTATCTACTTTTGTTTCTTTCTCTTTTTTCTTTTCCTGATATATTTTCTTAAATTATGTTTTTTTATATTTCCATAGATTATAACAACAGTGGCCACATACCTTCTTTCCATTACAACCAAACTGCTGTAAAAAAAACCTGCCGCACAACTGCACACACACATAGAGATAGACAGATAGATAGATAGATAGATGATAGATAGATAGATAGATAGATAGATAGATAGATAGATAGATAGATAGATAGATAGATAGATAGATAGATAGATAGATAGATAGATAGATAGATAGATAGATAGATAGATAGATAGATAGATAGATAGATAGATAGATAGATAGATAGATAGATAGATAGATAGATAGATAGATAGATAGATAGATATAGATATAGATAGATTCTGGTAATTCAGTGTTGTTTCACTCTAATCTTAAGAATTCTTGTTGTTTCTCTCACACATAACCCAGAGTCAATCAAGTTACCTTCCCCTAAACCTACTGGCCAGACCACAGCATTACATAATTGTAACATCAGACAGGATCCCTTGGATGTGGTGGAGTGATCAGTCGTTCAAAGATTGATAGGGTTTTCTGGTGTGACCTGGACCTACTGAAAGGTTTTCTGTGGGAGAAAGTGAACCTCAGAGAGGGCTGTGAGGAGAAGGACATTGACTCTCAGTGGGTTACTGAAGGGTACAATAACCAAGAACTAGTCAAATGGTGACTGTCTGCTTTTTCTGAAATTATAATGATATTTGTTTTTCCCCTCAGTATGACCTGGGTATGTGAGACCTGCTGAAAGGTTTTCTTGTGTAACCTGGGCCTTTTGAAAGGATTTCCCTGGAAGAAAGACAGGGTGACTCTCAGAGAGGGTTAATGGGGAGAAAGACATTAACCCTCTGCAGATTAGAGACAGATTTGAAAAGAATGACCACCTAAAAGAAGTCAAATGTGGCTCGTCCTCTCCTGAGGAAATTAAAGTCTTTTGAAAAGAGAAGGCACCTACATCTGAGCTCTCTACTTTGCAACTCACTGTAACAGGATCTCCACTCTGGTTTTTACACCTTGCCTTCAATAATCAGTCAACAGCATATCTTTGTCAAGTGGGAAGGAAAGAATGAAATGCCTATCTTTCAGAATTTCATCAGTATTTCACAGTGCATCATAAAAAGGAATACCAAAAAGGAAAGGCTCATTCATCACTTTTTTAGAGGATTACTGCAAATGATAAAGTCACATTTCAAAAAGTACTAATGAGGTAATTTCAGAATACATCAGATGCACGCATTTGACACTGAGGTCTAAACTCCCTCCTCTGCCTCAGCCCCTATTTCTTGGCAACCTATCTCTGGAAATATGCATACTCACAGGTATTTTGTTTTGTTAAACATTTCTGCTTTTGCACATATCCTAATCCTCACCAAGGCTGAGAAGACACAGGTAATCATATAGATTTTTTTTTTCTTTATAGAAAAATTAATTAAGGACCTTGCCTTTGAATGCTGTGTTTTGGCAGACTTCCATAGCTGGCAGATGTGGGAAGTGAAGAATCTAAATTGGATCCATGTAAGCAGCTGATATTTACAGAACAAATTTTGTGTACTACATGCTAATTTAAGCTATGTAACAAGCAATTTAGATGTGTTTTAATAGGAAAGCATCCTCTTAATTTTATAGATCTTGACAGAACACAGGAGCTGCTATTTCAATTATTTCCCCAAGAATCAATGTATGCATCTTTCTTTCTTTCTTTCTTTCTTTCTTTCTTTCTTTCTTTCTTTCTTTCTTTCTTTCTTTCTTTCTTTCTTTCTTTCTTTCTTTCTTTCTTTCTTTCTTTCTTTCTTTCTTTCTTTCTTTCTTTCTTTCTTTTTT
>VZRH01005782.1:1019162-1088099 GCA_013397555.1 Urocynchramus pylzowi
CCTTTCCTTCCCTTCCCTTCCCTTCCCTTCCCTTCCCTTCCCTTCCCTTCCCTTCCCTTCCCTTCCCCTCAGACTCAAAATGAGTTGAAACAACTCCTTTATATCCTTCCTGAAGGACAGAAAAGTCTCTCCTACCCTTGCAAATGGAAGCTTTTTGCCATTTTCTATGACCTCTAATGAGCTAGAGGTTAATTTTTTAAATTTTTTTTCATTTTGCTTTCATGGTGTTCTGGTTCACCAGTTTGTTTGGTTTTTCAGGAATGCCTTCCTTAACCTGAGTCTTTCAATTCATTTTCTAACAGTAACAGAACTCCAAGACAGAGTATTAGAAAGTTCCTGAATAGTTTGACTTAAAGCAAACTCTAAAGTAAGAAAAGTTTGATGAAAAGCATAGTCTTGGTTTGTTAGATGAGATTTAGAAAATCTGCCTCAGTAACAGATTTCCTGGAAATAGAATGTGGATCCTGTTTAAAAGGTTAGTGATGACAATGTGATAACATCAGAAATCTGATTTTGAGAGTCTCCTTTAGGTGGACATTAGCTTCAGAATCAGGGACTTCAGTAGACTTCAATAGGAAGTTGTTCCACCTCCTTTCTGGACACCGCTATTCACCAAGCTTCTGAGAGTCACAAAGCTTTGTGGATATGCAGAGGTGCATGACTGCCTTGAAGCTTTACTCTTGGATCTGTACTCTAGGGGGACTACTCACTAAAAGCTGGGGTTTGTCCTCAGGAAAAAGTAGTCAGCTGTGAAATGTAAACGAAACTATAATAGAACTGTGTAATTATAGGTAGAGGAAAAAAGACTTATTGCTGGAAGGAAAAAGTGGTAAGAATATGAATCCACGCTCAGATAGTTTTGTCTTCACAGTGATAAGTAAAAAGGTATACATTTTTAAAGGTATATACAAAATTTGCAATTATGGAAAGCAAATGGCATAACGTGAATAAATTATTTATGTAGAAGTAGTGTTGGCAACCCACCACAACTATAATTACTAACAGAATGCATGCTTGCATGCTTTTGAATTTTTGATTTTCTGGAAAACACTGGAATAATAATTAAAGCAATAATAACAACAAAATAACAAATAATAACATTGGATAAAATATAAACAAATGAAGGGGACAAAAGCTGTTTTCTGGTTGCAAATCTCAACTAGACTAAAGATAATCAGATAAGATAAAACTTGTCGGTACTCCAGTAGCTTGTTTGTCACCTACATACACAATACAAACCCAGTAATTTTAAATGATAAGCAAATTATCCAGAAGTAGATCTGGAAAATTAAAGCATCGCACATTGTCAAACACAATGTCAATTACATGTCAATTACACTGGCATACCAGATGATAAGGTCAACATCCTTACAGGTCACAAGTTATTTCAGAACGTTAAAACCCAGATATTTACATCAATACTCTCAAATCAAAATATATGGGCTAGTGACATTTCTTTTCAAGATATTATGCATGTTTATCTTCCAGGTAGCCATTGCTAAAAAGATATATTTCTCTTGACATTTTCTAGACATATGCTCATTACTCAATTCTGTGCATCGTGCAAAATAGAAAAGTAGCAGAGTACTCCTTAATGTCACATTCTCATCAGTTACGGTGAATTTTAAGGAGAGGGGTAAAAAAGAACACTGTGAATATACATTGAGACAACATATCTCAAAGAACAACTATATACAGTTAGACAGACTTTTTTTCCTTCAAATTACTGTCTATGTCCTTTATACTGTGGGAAACTGCAGAAAAGACTAACTGGAGCATATGTGCTGCAGTGAGTCCCCATTTCAGTAAAAATCGTGTGATAGCTCTCCCAAATGCAGTTACCATGTCTGGAAAGATGGGAAGCAGTACTCTTGTGTAAAAAAAGAGTAGAGTGTCTCATCTGCAGCTATCAGCTACGAGGACAATTGTCAGGGAACCCACCATTGTTATTTGAGTGTTTTGAGGAAGCTCTGAGAGGAAATGAGATTTTTTTATGGATGACCCCTCTACCTTCTTATGAACAATTTAAGAATGAGAAACTCTCTGTGAGGAGATTGGCAGTCCCAGTGTTCCCACACTTGGTATACAGAGGTGGAAGGACAGAATGTTCTTGAAAAGCCACATCATGTCAATGAAAACTGAAAACTCACTAGACAGGAAGCGGATTTGCTTCTGTGGAAAAGGCATCCCTTTAAAGAAGAAAAAAAAAAGAAAATCTATAGTCTTCTGAGATGGGGGAAATTTGACACCGCCTTGGGTAATTATGAGTCTTTAAACAGTGTAAAGGGAGTCAGCCTTAAGGGCCTGGATCTTCTGCACGCTTTTTAACAGTAAAGCTCTTTTCCTCAAATAGTAGCAAGTAGGTGGCTGTAGGCACAAACTGATTTTTAGTCAAGGGACAGATCCAGAGTGAGGACACATTTAGAAATGGAGTGACAACTCAAAGGGAAACCCTAGCTAGACTCTTCAAACTCTGGGGTCAGGTGAAATAATAGGAAAAGTGAAGTGCATAGCTGTGCTACACAAAATCATTATAATTGAAAAGACAAGAGTGAATGGTTGACACAAGGAAATAAGATTTACAAGTCCACCTGTTTATGAATATGAATCTGATTTTTGGTGGTGTATTTTGTTGTGAAAAGGAAGGTTCTTATTGCAGAAGAGGGTATGCTGCTTTATTCTGAGAGCCAACCAACTTCCAGGTAGTCAGATAAAGATATCCAGGGGAATACCATCTACCTGCACAGCATGGAGAGAAGGACACTGAAAGTTATGATAATGTTGTTCATACAGGACTCAAAGTCTTAAATTAACAAAGGCAGCATCATGATGTTAGGCTAACTAGACCTCCCAAGCTCTGTTTTTCCTTTACCTGGAAAATAACTCTTCAAAGTAGATGAAAGGGTGGAAAGGTACAAATAGCTCTCTGATCAGGAAAATTGCACAGCATGTTTGAGATAACCCTAGAGGAAGGACTTGAAATTATTTACTTGAATGGAGAAGGGCAAGAATTTTGGAAACCCTATTGGTTTGTTGGTTTTTTCAACAGCAGATGAAACTGAATACAACTTTTGTGATACAAATCAGCATGTGCTTGTGTGAATGTTTAATTTATAAATTAAGTACAATTAAATTTGAAGGGCTTTCATCCTGAATCTGATTAAAAGTATCACGAAAGACTGTATTACCATATGTCATAGAAGGACTTGAAAATCCTTGTTGACGTATTTATATCATGCATGAGAGTTTGGTCACTGTAGAAATGACAATTAGGAAGTAATAATCAAGATACTGCTAAACCCAGTAATGCACTTATGAATTTGTGCCACTGAATTGAGACTAGATTTAATTCTGAATGTAGATTCCAAATCCAGCAGATTTCAGGACAAGCCGTTGCTTTTCACTCTTCTGAGAAAGAAGAAGTCTTTGTGTGAACTCCTTTTCAGGGTAGGAGGACATCTTCACCCTAATGTCTTAGGTGCCATGGCAACAAGAAAAGGGACTTCTGTAAACTTTTAACTCTTCTGTAAACTTTTAACTTTTGACTCTTAGTGTTAAGAAAAAAAATCACTTATAAAAGCAGCTATGAAGGGCACTGAGTATGTCTTTCCCCCTCAGTTCCATGCAGCTGCCTATCAAAGTTTCTTTCCTTGCATTTGACTTAGTTGCTTTATATATATTTTTAGCTTGTTACAGTACAGCATATCAAATGAAGACATAGGTTGAGTTAAAAGAGTTATTTAGATCATCTTATTTTAGAGAAGTGCCACTTGTTTTGGCACGTTTTATAAAAGGTTTTACTAATCAGTTAGAAAGTGGGATCTCATACATGGATTTAGTGACTTAAGTGTCTGAGGGCCAGTTGACAAATTTGCTAAAAACTAAAGAACAAAAAAGGAAATGTTGGGCTCTCTGTAAATAAATTCCATTTCAATATGAATGGCAGACATATCACGTAGACATAAGATTAGATGTGTATCACTAAATTATGCTTGGGAGAACATACAGGCATAACATACATATCTGTGTCTGGCACAGTAAATGGTTACATTAGTCCTATAAATTCACAGCTAATTCAGTGGCTGATACTTCATTAAGCTAATTATTGATACTTTGATAATCTTTGCAACTTTTCAATGTGTCATTTACTTTATGAGGATAACCAAGACAGCATTTTCAAGATATTGGGTATGAATCTCTTATTACTATAGATACTGTAGGAAAGGCTTTCTAAAAGTTAACAAAATTTACAAAAACATGCATCATATAGAATGTCTCTTTTCTTCAGTACAAGATAATATTTCTGCAGACGGCTAAAATTTTATAATATCTAAAATAAACAAAACAAGTTTGAGTGGAACACAGAGAAACTGCATAGAAAGAGAGAAACACCAAACAAACCAAACAAACAAATGACCAAACAAAAAACCCAAACCAAGCAAATATCCCAGAGCTCAAAATAGACTTAAATCTAGAATTTCCAAATAAATGGCAGACTCCATATTATCTTGATTTCTCTCTCATCTGTAACATCCTTTCATCGTGGGATAAATAACTCCATTTTAAAACAAAAGTTGAGATACTTCATGTTTCCATATGTATCTTGCATGCATATACAAGGTAGCTGACTTTTTCAGATATAAAGATGCATCTTTTTATAATAAATTTTAAAAAAGAAGCTAAAGCTGAGTTTCTCCCTTCATGAAATAAAAGCTTATTTAAAACAAGAATCCTCCTAAGGAAACCCTTTTAGAGATGTATGGAAGTATTTGACTTTTCAGAAGCATTATGTCAATAGCAGTTGATGAGATTCACTTGACATGGTGGAGATAAAACCATCTCACAAATGCAACAACTGCACAAATTTCATCATATACAGTCCCAGAACTTTTCCAAGAAAAGAACTGTTCACTCAATTTGAGCTCACAGCTACTGATGTTTAACAACAACATGCTAATTTTAAAAAATAAAGTTTAAAAACACTGTGATGCAGTTTATAAACTGTAAAAATCCCAAAAGCTTAGAATTACAAGAATAACAACACAATGTAAAAAAAAGACCTTTAAAACCAGCTGCAGGGCTCTAAAATAGGGTATTTTCACCTAAAAGCTCTAAACATTGTTTCTCTACCTCAAAAGACAAAACATGAAATTTATAGCTTAACTGTGTCAATCATAAAGTTTAATAATTGCTTCTGCATTTTATCTCACATGACATTTTGATCTTACTTGCTGGCATAATTTAATTATTCCTCTGTATTTTTTTCTCTATATATAAAAGAGACATGCATTACTTCTATCTTGCACTGACTTAAAAGTTTTTACAGCTTGGGGATCATCTGTTTCAACCCAAGCACTTTGCTCCCTGCCCAGTATTCTGACACATGCCATGTGCTATTAACGATCTGATGAATGAAATGAAAGCATGTGACCACCTACCCACACACCTTGGCAGAGGTGCACTCCATACACGCCGACCACCTCCCAGGCAGGTGAGTTTGTTAGCACCTTCCAGGCGATATCCAGGGAAACAGGAAAAGATCAAGGAATCTCCAACACCAAAATGAAAACCAACTCGTCTACTGAAGGCCGGAACACCAGGATCATCACATGGCTCCAGATCATATTCTGCAGACAGTAAAACACAATATGTTATTATCTGGACAAGTTGTCCACATGGAAAAAAGCAAACTTACCAAATTGCTTGCATTGTGTGAGCATGGAACAGCCAGAAAACACGTATTTTAGAGCTGTGTTCTCTACTAAAACCCAATACTGTTTCTGTAAGTCTATTATGCCTATATATACAGTAATTATGTATTTAATGTGTTCTACCCATACTACATCTATTTTTTTAATTTCAAGAGCTTTAATCAGCTTTTACTGTAAGTGGTTTACTATAATTTGGTTTAATTACTTCCTTTGTGTATAATTCTAGTTTCTTTTCATCTGAACTTCCAAACAGCTTTAGAAGTGAGCCTTACAGTTGAAAGAAATCATTATGTGGTGAAGGAAATCTAATTTAAAAACAAACAAAAGGTTAGGTGAATGAAAGACATATGAACACATTTTCAAAAAGTGTGCTTTTATTACTACACATCAGGAATAATTCAGCAGGAGGAGTCAGAATAAACTAGTGGGGAAAAAATCAGGGCTATTACATAGGAAGCAAATCAAACTCAGAAAATATATGAGCCACTCATTTCCGCATCTCCAAAGAATACGCTGTGAAAGTATCATTTTTTGTTTATCCTGTTTTCCATATAATTTTTTTTCCTTAGATATCCACTACCAACTACTTTGAGAAAAGATGTTGAAAGAGAACAACTTAACATCTAATGGAAAAGGTTTGATTTTACATTCTTCAGAATATGATCCAAAAGACCCAAGAGATCCCTTCTGTCAACAGATAAGAAAAAATGTTTTCTAGAACATTAACTTTGGAGGTCAGTGGAAAGTAGGGTGAAATCTTCTTATTTAGAATAAGACTCCATTTAGTCAGGGAAGAAACTAAACCAAAGTTTCTGAGTGAGTCTTTAAACAGCTAATATACGGAAAAAAAGGAAAAAAATAAATCCTTCCCTTTAGTAACTGTCTTGCAGGAAAGTTCTGAATATTAGAGGCAATCTATAAACTACATCAGCTTCTGCTGGCAAATGTTTTAAGTTTAGAAAACATATGATCTACTACCTCTGCTCAGTACTGCAGAGGCTAAGCTAGACATGGAGATATCCTGTGGTATACCTTTAGGCACATGGCAATTTTCATGACAAATGTCTATGTTTAATGACATTCAAAACAGGTGTTCTCACAAAACACTTCTTACTAAGAAGAAATATATTCTGGTTGTGTGAAAGTAAAAAAACAGAATCACCTACTTGTTTCATAAAGTTCATGTACCTCATAATATTTCTCAAAATGTGTATTTAATATAAATGATGGCATATGCTGTCTCTGTATGTTGTAACAGTAGTAGATAGGACACAAACCTTCAATCATGTTCCAAAAATTCTGTGATCCATATCTTTTTTACTGCACAGTTTTCCCCCTTGCATCCACAATATTTTGTGTGTTTTCCTATAACTTGGCTAGTGCTCTAGTCTTTTGATTTAGTGATAAAAAAAATTATCAGTGAAAAAATTAATATTTGTATTTACATTTCAAACTTGTAAAACTGCTGACCTCTGCTTTGGTGAGTTCAAAGTCTCCAGAATAGATGTATTTTACATTTAATAGGAGTAAATTCAAAACTATTGCTCTAACTGGTGAGGTACGTTTTTTTTTCCTTTTTAAATAAGCAAGCTAAATGAGATACATTACTCATAAATATCATGGTCATCTGTAAACATTGCCAATTCTCAACAAAACTTATTGGCTTTCAGTTCTTGAAAAGTGATGTAGGAGAGTTGGATGAGAGTTCCTTATGTACTCCTTCCATAAAATATATATGGGCATGTGCATTTCAACTAGCACTTAATTCATTCATATGTGTCATGGGACTAGTGGAAGCTTCAGAAAAATCCTGTCTTAGCCTCAGAACTTGGCAACATCTTAAATTTAACGACTTACTCTGGTCCACAAGTTCTAATGACGGTAAATCAGGTCTTATTTATAAAAATAATTATTTATTAAACAGACAGAGATAACAGACCAAAGATACTAATCAGAATCACTAAGCAGTATGAAACTAAAGAACTACTAGTAGATTACAGCCTAGCATAAAACAGTGCACTATTTCAAGATACCTATAATTAAAGTGAGCAACAATTAGCAATGAAAGCTAGATTGTAATTCACCACCAAAATGACAATAATGTACACAGATTTCTTCACTTAACCCCTGGGGAGTAATTGTAAAATAGGCATCTCTACTCATGGGAGAAACTTCACACATTTCCAAGATCATGTACTGTGCATTTCTGCTTTTTGAAAGTTTGGTGTGGCTTTTCTAGTTTGTAAGTGAGGTGTCTGTCAGTAAGAAATCCAGCTTACCTTCCAGATCTCACTTCAAAAATAAGATGTTTACAGGCAGTTGGGAGATGCCAGAGCACTGGCCATTTTGGCTATGGCACCAAAATAACTCACTACAAGATGGCTCATCCTGTTTGAGTTATCTAACCAGCTAACAAACAATAGATGAGCTCTTGCTGGGAGGTGAGATGCCCTGCTACATCTGTAATTCTACTTCCTAGTAATGGAGATAGGCAAAGAAAATTATTGAGAAATGTATATTAGATGTCATCTAGTTTTAGAAGACTGTAAATAAGAAGCAGTAACAAATGTTTTCCATTTCTTAAAGAGATAATTTGTAGAAATACATCAATAGCTAATATGTGTTTTATTTCATCATTATACATATTTTCCATTTCAAAATCAGTCTTCAGTTTAGAGTCCTTTGTAAATCTGAGTTGGCATACCATTGCTTTTTTTGAAGTTTCTATACTTTAGAAAAAGTTAGTTCATTTCTTCTGAACCAGTACCTTCTATCTTTGTAATTTTTCCCCCTTATTTTTCTTCTAAACTTCTTTTTCAACAATTTTAATGTTTCTGTGAGAATGGGGAAAACTTAAAACAGTCAAAGCACCAACATTCTTCTTGATTCTCTTGGCCACCTTTTTAAACCTTAACCAGTTTTTTTATGATAGAGACCATTTTAGATACAATTGTGATTGTGGTTTGTTTTTTTTTTTTTTTTACTTTATCCTGTTTCATAATATTTCTGTTATCTGCAAGTAAAATATCATCTGGAACAGTTTCAGGATATTTAGCAGAATGGAATTCATTACCTGAAAATGTTATGTTGAAACCTTCATAAGAAATTGAAAAATCAGATATAAATCGAAGCTGTGCAGTAAAATTTCCAAAGAGGCCGGCTTTAATTGTAGGGGGTAAGACCGAGCCAGTTAATCTGGCTACTGGTTCTGTGAAGCTCCCATCTTCAGTGATGAGCAAATAGTCATGAGAGCTCTCAAGGTGAAAAGTATGAAAAACCAGCTGTACACCTTTAAAAGAATTAAAAAAGGAGGAAAGAAAAGCGTTTAATAGCAAGTTCTTCTATTCCTTCATATGTAGGTGACACAGAAAGCAATTTTTATGTCACATGGAAACATTTTGAGAAAAAGTTAGAATCAAAACCTGAAATTCTGAAAATAAAGTTTGCAGAAAGCACATGAGCTCAACTGAATATTATGTGCAATGTGTATGCTTGTATAGCTCACTTTAAATCAATAGTTCCTATAAGACAATTGATGGCATTCAGTGCTATTTTTATACAGCACTCTGAAAATTCAAATTTGTTTTATTTAGGTCTTTAGATGTTATTCAAGTTCCTGTATTTCTCTTTTATTTATAATATCTACCTTCATTTTATTATTACCTAGGAGACATACATTAATACTTGGCTGAAATTTCGTATTTGTGTTTTATTTTTACCTTTTCTACAACACAATTGTGACTTTTAATTCTATGTTTCAGGGAAATTTCCAAATACAAGGACAAAGCATACAGAAGTTTTATGCACAGTCTTATATAAATACAGATTCATATTTTCTGGAACTGATAATTTACCTGACATAATAACTGTTTTTTCATTTGCCAACTTCCAATCCAATAATGAACTAAATTTTGACTTACAGTTCAGTTTTCAAATACAATACATATGATAAATTTATAAATTTATATGGGGAACAACATTCTTAGCACATTTTCTTGTATATTTTACATTTAAAATGTTTTATGAGTTTTAAACAAAAAAAAACCCAAAAAAACCAAAAAAAAACCAAAAAAACCCCAAAAAAAAAGCAAAACCCAAAAAAACCAGTCTTTAAGAAGATTTTAAAAAGTAGAAACTTCCCATATACTTCTCAGTAATTTTTTTATTCAGATATTTCTCCACTGTATATGTAACATAAAGATATATATATGTCTTTTCTGTAATGGTTTAAGTCTGAAATCTTATATTACCAATTCACAATCCAATCTGTTCCTTTATGCTCAATAATAGCAAAGAGCCATCAACAAAGTCCTGACATCTTTGACTGAAAGAAATTTTGAGCTATTTAAGCAGTAGCTATTATTTTCCCATATTTTACCTCTTCCACTCTTTTCCATTTTTCTGAGACTAAAACACATTGCCTCTGGTGACTTTAAAAAGAATTCTTCCTTTGAAAAATAAACACAAACTGGAAATCCCACCTTTGAAGATATTTATTTTGGGAAGTTAAAGTTTTTCCTCGAAGAATGGCAGAAAGCCTTGGTTTAACTCATAAAAGGCATTTTCATTTTTATCTATATGTGTCTGATTTTTTTTTTTTTTCATACAGACATTATATATATGCAAAACATATTAGATACTTACCCTTGCCATGGGACACTTCAATAGTCCAAGTGCAATTTAAAGAGTTTGGGTAAAAATCAGGAAAACCTGGAGAAAGAATAGTTCCACTCTTCCCATGAATATATCCACCACATAAAGCTTAAGAAGAGAAAAAAAAGAAAAAAAAATCACACAAATATCCTTTCTTGTAAAAGGGTTTGAGAGAGAGAGGAAAGAAAGAGAGTGTTCATTTTTCAACTACACTTAAAATTAAAAACAGAATCAAGGATTAACATAAGAAGATAATTAATCCAAAGCCACAACATTCATTTTGACAACAATCTGTTTTCTTTTAAATTAGTCCCTGAAAAGGAGTTAATTTTTCATTGACAGCCTCTCTTGTTAGTTAGCAGAACACAAAACAAAACAAAAAAAATATTATTGCAAGTATTAATTCCTATTACAGTAATATGTAAGAAATAAGGGGATTTTTTTGTGAAGTATAACAAAAAATATCTTGCTGCTACTTTTCTTTCACTAAATATTTTGAAAGGCATACATTCAACTGCATTTTTAACATACAAAAATACTTCAGTAAAAAGTAGATTTTTTTCAAGTAAGTAAAATTTTGATGATTACTGCAACGCTCAGGGGAAAAAAGAAGTGTAATTTCCTCCTTTTCAAAGATTTAGATTGTCCCATCATAAGTAATTTATTTGGAATTGAATATTTTGGAAGACATGAGAACTATGCTAGAAAACATTTTATGCATACTAGAACTTTTTAAACTAGGCTGTTCAAATTTGCATAGCAAATTAATTAAATGTTTAAGATTTGTATGCTGAATTGCTCACAGATCTTAAAAATACAGCATGACTGTGCTTTTCACTCATCTCTTGCTGCCCAGTTTTTATGCTGTTGTTGTTTTAAAATCCTAATATTCTAAATATTTAAACAATAAAGCAACAAAACATTAAGATGCTTTTAGTCTTCTTCCTCACATAGAATGATACACTTTGCCATTAACTAGATGAAAAAGATATATGAAAAAATATTCAATAAGCTTGCAGTACTTTTATGTAGATGTGTGTGTGTATATACACATATATACATCTACTTGGTTTATAGCTTAAGTTCCTTTTATTTTCATTTCTTATTAGACTAAGGTTTTTGTTACAGTTTTTAATATTTTTTTAATTTATGTAACATATATATTTATAAGTAAGTAAAAGGAAAGGAAATGCTTCCAGTCTGGTTTTGCCTGAGTATAGTTATTTCTGCATGCAAGTATGAATTAAAACACATTTGACTAAACCCACAGTAAATATATGGTGGATAACAATACTTAATAATGAAAAACAGCATTAAAGACATCAGGTTTACAATGCCATAAATGAAAAATAATACATTAATTCAGAAATCCTTATCTTAGTCTGTAAACACCACTGAAGGAAGAAAAATATTTGACCATACAACATTACTTAAAGCAGATACTACATATTTCAAAAATCAGTTACATATTTTAAACAAAATTTAAAATACAGAATTGATGTGCTTTAATTTAGCTCTCACTCAAAAATTATTTTCATGTTCCACCTTGGTATTAGCATATTTTGAGAATGACACATTACTCAGAGGGAACTTTAACCACCATGCTTTTGCACGCAGGTTTATTTCTTCTTTGTTGGCATGAAACAAAGCAACATGCTTTTCCCTTAGGCATTTATTCTGCTAAATTAATTTCTGAAGTTAAAATTTTGAGAACATCAGTACTCTAGAGATGAGTGCAAAATGCTCATTTCCACCTCAGTTAAATCTGTCACAATCCAAAAATCTGGGTCACATCACAACTTGTTGAGCCTCAAAAGGCAAATACACTAACAGAATGATTACCTACTAGAATGTGAGTTCTATGCCATGTTGTTAGGCTAGTTAATACAACAGAGTTCAATCTGTGATGAAAAGAGACTGAATGTATGTTGAACCCTTATGTGTTGCTTGTCTAGAGAACATACTCCAGAAAGGTTGGACATTTTCTCACACACTCACATGAAAGTGAGTGAAGGACCTGGGGAAAAAATCGCTTTCAATGAGTGAAAATTAACCAGCTCTTCCTGAAGTTCAACATTCATATTCAAACAAAAAAGTTAAATATTGATATTTTAACTCAAAAATAAATCCACACATTTTATTAAAATTAAGTAGAAAAAGAAGAGAATACTATTCAAACATAAAATTTCTTTGCATTTGTCAATCCATCACGGCAAAGAAAACCAGGAAAGAAACCCATAAAACAATGAAAATTTTTAAAAATGCTTTGTGTCTGTTCTTGTAAAGGAGGAATGGATTGTGGTGATTAAAAGGTAAGTGAGTTTGAATGCACGATTAGCTAATTTCTATAATAAACTTTTGGTGGTTTAAATGTTTTGAGCATGGGGCTAGAAGGCTGTAGTAAGAGTTAGAAGGAGATGACTAGTGCTCAGATTTAACAAAACAGTTTAAAACAGAGTGAGAAACTGAAATACTTCGCTGAATCTAAGTTTGTCCTCTGACATTCCACTGTAATCAATGAAAACCTTGGACCTACCTGAAAAGCAAGTTAGAAATACATTAATGTAAGTAATTCACTAAAGCAAGAGCCTTTCTTTGCTGTTGTTCTGTGGTTTCTATAAGAGGGTTTTTGTAGCAACTACACAAAGATTTCATGAAGAAATTAGGTTGATTTAGCGGTTCACAGAAGCAGAATTTAGCAAAAAAAATCCAATTACAAAAAAGAACTCAGAAATATTTGCGAATACCGTTGTGCTGGGGTAGAGTTATTTTTCTTCTCAGTATGAGACTGTGTTTTGGATTTGTGCTGAGCACAGGGTTGCTAATACAGAGATGTTTTTGTTGCTGAGCAGGGTTTACACAGAGCCAAGACTTTTTCTGCTTTTCATATGTCACACTGGTGAGGAAGGTGGGGGTGAGTGGGAGATTAGAAGGAGACACAGCAGGAACAGGTGACTGCAGCTGACCCAAAGAATAACCCACACCATATGGCATCAGGCTCAGTAAATAAAGTGAGGAGAAAAAGGGAAAACGGAGAACTTCAGGCTGATGATATTTGTCATCTGCTGTTCTGAAGATGGCTGAACACCTGCTGTCCTTGGGAAGCAGTGAATAAATTCCTTGGTTTGCTTTGCTTGTGTGCACAGATTTTGCTTTTCTTATTAAACTGTCTTTATCTCAACCCAGGAGTATTATCACTTTTAGCCTTCTGATTCTCTCCATGATCCTGCTGGTGGTAGTGAGCAAGCGGCTTCATGAGGCTTGGTTGCTGGCTGTGGTTAAACCATGAAGTAATTCAGCATTTGAAAAATGTTTCATGAAAGCGCTAGACAGTTTCATACTTCATATCCACCAGAACAATTATTAAACTGACCAAAATTTCAAACCAAAAACATTTAAAGAAAAATAATTACATTGGCTGATCATGGTCTATCTGCTTTAATATTGAACATCCTAAATTTTATCAATCATTTTGGTATGCAGTATTTAGAGTTTAAAATATAAATTAACTTTATGGGCTTTGTGTTGAAAGTGTTAGTTGTGTAGCACCATTTTAATTCATAGTTGAACAATGGCACCCTGCGAGAATCTGAATTTTTCTACTTGTGAATATGTGCCTGTTTTTTTTCAGTAGTTCACTGAAAACTGATACAGAGATGTAAAGCATGGCTTTTAATAGCAATAAAATAATTTTTAAAAAGTGTGGATCGTGCTGCAATAGAAGGGAGGTGATAGCAATGACAAGCTTAATTAGTTCTGTAAAATAGTAATTAACTTTTATGGAACTTTAAACCTGCCATCTGAAGAGCTTGACACTTACCATCACAGCTGGGTAATGCATGATTCCACTGATGGTTTCTTTCACATATGAGAGGTTCTTCATCACTCAGTGTATATCCTGGATCACAGCTGAAGGTTACTGTGGAGCGGATATTAAAGTTGTTACCATGGCGATGGCCATTCACAGGAATTCCAGGGTCAAGGCAAGAATCTGATTCCAGAGTAACACCTGAAACACACAGATTTAATTTTAGTTTTTTCATCTTTTTTTTTTTTCAGACAGCAAACAGAAAAAAAGACCCAAACAAAACACAAAATGAGGAAGACAAGAGAAAGAGCCTCCAAAAGATCCTAGTTAGCATTGCCTGAGAGCCGATACGGCATATATAATCCTTTCTCTAGCTGTTGTCTGACTAACAGAATGGTTTTCCAATTTTAAGTTTCATAGAATATAAAATTCCAAATGGAATAGAAAAAGACTTAAGCTTTAAGGTATATTTAGTCAATCAATTAAAACCACCAAACAATAAAAGTACTGGACATCTGAAACTACAGGAAGATAACACAGTTCAAAGTATGAATAAAGATTTTGCTAGCATATAAATCATACTTGATTATTTCATCTGTTCAGTTTCTGATACTGCAAGACAACTCAATTTTCCTCTGCATAGTTATGATCATTTGGTGCAACAAGAAGTAGTGTCAAAAGACTGCAATTGAAGAGCTAACAAACTACTGAATTCTTACAGATATTTTCCTATGCATGAAAAAAAGACAAATAATATAGCTTTCACAATTGTATAACTCTTATCTGACAGAAAGAGTCTCTGGTAATTATGTCTTCGGGAGAGATTAAATAGTTTTTGGCAAATAAACCTGGAGCTATCCACTGAAAAAACTCCCTGAAATTATCAAATGAAGGCTCATTAACTGAATATTATACATTGTGCTACTAGTGATAGCAAATGATTGTGGAATTTAAAAATATAATGAACAATAATGTATACACATGAGTGAAACAAATAGAGACTCACTATTTGGATGACGGGAACTTCTTTTATTTTCTGTTACTATGTGTGGTGAATTGACCTTGTCTGGCTGCCAGTCCCCCACTCAGCTGCTCTCTCATTATCCCCTTCAACAGTACAGGTAGAGAGAACAAGGTAGAAAAATAGCATGAAGAAACTCAAGGGCTAAGAAAAAGACAAAATACAGGGGTGAGGGTGTCACCCTCACCCGTGTATTAGGCTTGCATGGACAAGTCTTAGCAGACAGGGATGGCTACAGGAGTGGCTTCTGTGAGAAGTTGCCATAAACTTCCCACATGTCCAACAGAACCAGTGCCATCTGGCACCAGGATGGGCCTGCTGCTGGCAAAAGCTGAATGCCTCAGAGATGGTGGTAGAGCCTCTGGGATAACATAGTTAAAAAGGACACAAAAAGCTGCTGCAGAAAAAGAGCAGCCGCAGAGAAGTGTGAGAATGTAAGAGCAAGAATTCTGAGATGCTAAGGTCAGTGAAGAAGAAGAGGGAAGAGGTGCTCAAGATTTAGAAGCCCCTGTAACCCATGCTGAAGACAGTGGTGAAGCAGCTGTCCTACTGCAGCCCATGAAGGTTCACAGTGGATCAGAGATCCACCTGCAGTCTGTGCAGGACTCCACTCTGGAGTAGATGGATGCTCAAAGGAGGCTGTGATCTTGTGGGAAGTCCTCACTGAAGCAGGCTCCTGGCAGGATCTGTGGCCTGGTGGAGACAGGAGCCCATGCTGGAACAGCTTTGCTGGCAGGATTTGTGACACTGTGGGAGACCTACACTGGAGCATTCTGTTTCTGGAAGATTGCACCCCATGCCAGAGCCATTCATTAAGAACTCTAGATAATGGGAAGCATTCAAATTTTAAATATTTATGGAAGACTGTCTCCTGGAGGAGAAACCCAATGCTGGAGGAGGAGTAGAGTCTGAGGAGTCCTTCCACCAAGGAGGAAGGAGCAGCAAAGAGAATGTATGATAAACTGATCACAACCTTCATGCCCTGTCCCCCTGCACCTCTCAGAAGGAGAAAGTAGATAAAACTGATAGTGAAGTACAGCCAGAGAAGAACGGAGGGGTAGGGGAAAGGTGTTTCTAAGATTTGGGCACCTGGGATCTAGCAAGGTTACTCCACCACAACTGCCTTCTTCACAAGCATTTCCTAGCTAAAGGATGAAGAAGGTCCTGGTCCCCTCAGCTGCTTGTGCATCTCTAACTGTTTCTGCGGAAGTCGTACTCTCAGTTCACTGCTTCTACCCTGACCTGTTTATCCAGGACTACCATACAGCTTCAGGAACAAAGTAGGAGGAGCTCAAAACTAAGGAAAAAATTGATTTATCAGGACATAAAGTGAAGGGTTCAGAACTATAGATATGAGTGTTGGAATCAGGACTACAAATAAAAATATCATAAATAATTACTCTAGCTTTCACAGAGAAATATTCTCTATACCCTCCAGCTCTTCTTATATCTCACTTAGAATTCAGATTTGAAAGCTTATGATCCAGTTTTCATGAGGTAACCCTGACATACTTAAATTCTAGACGAATAAGTTCCTCTAGACTTGACTGCATACCCTTAATGCAAATGTACCGTGTTAGCTAACAGTGCATTTTTAGATTCCCTTCACCTGGATAAAATTGCTTAATAAAGTCTCAAATAAACCATTTAAGTCTATAATATTCTGCATTGTAAGTGCCCTTAATTTTGTCTGAATGAAATTTTAACTTTGATGCACATTAAGTTTTTTTCAGATAAATCCTACCACATATTTTGAAATATATTAGTGTAGGTGGAGGTCCACAGCAGCACTCTTAAAATTCCTTCCTCTTAGGGCAGCCTACCACCCCTGCCTAAACACATCAGCTACTTTGGCATTCTGAGTCACACTTAACAGGTAAACTCATCAGATTCTTTTTGAAATGATAATTCAAAATTACATTGACTCCATTGTTTCACATTTTTGCAAGAAGACCAAAAGCTATAGAAAATTTATCAACTTCCAACTTCCTGAAGTAGTGTTAAATAAATAAAATCAGTTCGGGCAACAGAGTTTCATTCCCAAGGAAAAATATTCAGTATGTAAGTTTCAACAATCATAAACATAGCTGAAATATAGCTATAATAGCTATATAATTTCTTTATATAGCTGAAAAGAAATATTTTTTCTTTGCTTCTTGGCCTGGAGATTTGATTTTTTTTTAATAGGAGATAACCTAAAATTAAATAATGGGCAATCCTTTGATATGAGAAATATGGCATAATTCTGGCACAACAGTGATAAATATGGTTGGAAAATAATTGTAAAGAGTTGATGGAGAAGGAGCACAGGCAGTAGATCAAACTCTAGGACAGGGTGTAATTATTAGCTACTTGGGACCATGACATCATTATCAGGCTTTACCCCTGTCTGCCAATTCATACTTTTTCTAAACAAGTACAAACCTTTCAATGACTCCTTATGTGTTATATTTTCAATGTTAGCAACATTCTAGTCTTTTTAAACTGTGTCACAAACTGGACACGATAGTCTCCCTGGTCATCAAATGAAATGAAATAATTTTTGAACAAATCCTAGATAAAACAGTCCCGTAAACAAAACAAATGAATTTTCTGAAATTGTTGGTTTTTAGTTAAATACACTGTCTTTTGGTTTTTTTGGTTAAACACAATGTCTAGAAGTTCCAACTTTTTGCAATACTACTATATTTTTCTCTCAATTATGTAGGTTCTGAATGGCATCCAAATATTTTTCTATTGTATCTCTATTTTGTATTTGTGCATGTCCCTTCTCTTTCCCCATTTAGGTTTAGCATGCTTCTTTATAGAATCAAATTGTTTTTGTTTTACACTCTTTCTTCAGTTCATCTAGCTTGTTTTAATTCCAACCTTCTCAATCATAGTGCTTACTATAATTGTAGGTTGGAATCATCCTCAAATTGTAACTGTTCTTATATTGTCATCAAAATAGATATATTTTTTTTTCTTTTTTTTTTTTTTTTTCAAAGCATCATAAAAANNNTTTTTTTTTTTTTTTTTTTTTTTCACAGCATCATAGAAATCACATAACAGTTTAGGGTGGAAGGAACCTCTGGGGTCATGTAGTCCAACCCCCCTGCTCAAGCAAGGTCAGCTAAAGCTGGTTGCACAGGTGGATCCATTCCTGGACTTATTTTTAGTATCTCCAAGGATGAAGATTCCACAGCCTTTCTGAGAAACTTTTTCCAGTGCCTACTATAACTTAGTGTTCATTTATTGTACTTCAATGATTTCATCCACACTGAATTTTTATATTTTTCTCTGAATGAGTTCTAAAAGCCTTATGAATAGCAGCACAGAACTATTTCCTCCCCTTTCCAATTCCAAATCTACAAAAGCAGTTAACCTGTCAAGAAAGAAATTAAGTTGGTTTGACATAATCTGTTTTATCAAATACAGGTCATTTATTTCTTATCATTATGTTTATCAGCTTGAAACTAGTATCTTTCAAGAGCAAAGATAAAACTAATGTCCTTGATCCTTCTGGTCCAAATATCTTTTTTTTTTTTTTCTTCTCCATCCTTGCTTGGAAAAGTGTGTGCCCTTCTGAATTTTTTTTAAACTTCCTCACAGATTTGAATTTTCAGACATAATTTTCAGTGGAAAATTTTGCCTCTCAGTATAGCACAAGGAATTTCAACAGTCCCTGATGAATAAAATATACTTAAATATTTCAATATTGTGTAGTACCCTCTCTCCATATGCTGTACTCTTACCTTGAAAATGTTCCCTTAATTATGTTAAGTATATGGCAAAAATTATTATTTTTTGCAAAAGATGCAAAACAGGAACAAAACGTTTAGTCTTGCCTGTGACAGCTGATTTTTGGTCAAACTTTTTTTGAGAATTTTTTTCCCTTATTTAAATATGTTTATAGATATTTTTGTTTCTGTTTCTTGTGCTTGGAATTAAACATGTATTTTAGATTTTTTCACTTATCCTAAGAGATCTGTCTTATTCTCTGATTTTTATTGATAGCAATATTTGAATATATATAGTATCTACATTATTAACTCTTGAGTTACATCATTAAAAGGGATTTTTAAATAGCTACAGAAACCTTTCTCAAAAATTAAAAAACAAAATTAAAAAAAAGGAACAAAACAAACACAAAAAAACCCAAAATGAAACAAAACCAAGGAAAAGCAATAGCAAAATAAACAAAACCAAATCAAATCAAACCAAAACCACCAAAAACAAACAATAGTTTTTTGTTGGGCTTTTCATCAACTTCTTTTATAATTGACTTTCAGAATTCATTTGTAAGGACTGAAGAACATTTACCTACCAATCTGCTAAATTTGGTGGTTTAGACTTTTGCAAACCATTAATTTAATCATGTTGCTTCGTTCTTTCTCTTCTTACCAGTCATAAACTCTATTATTTTATGATCACTTTCCCAAAATCTGCCTTTTCTATTTAGCCTCTGTATTGATTCTTAGCCATAGTAAAATGGACTGCTGAAACAAAAAAAATCTTCCCCAATATTTCAAATCTTTTTCCATTGACTGTATCCTGCCACAGAAAAATGTACTAATATTTTCCTCATATCCAGACTATTCAAAGTATTATTTTTTTCCTCAAAAGAAAAAAAAGTTAAGTATTTGATGCTGTATTATCACAGCTAAAATTGATTATGGGCTGCTGTCTGACTAGTTTCAACACTTTGTCAAATCCATGAAAGTTGCAAATTTCTAAGCCTAAAAAATTATTTCCTGAAACCTAATCTAAGCAAATACCTCATTTTATACACTGTGAATAAAGGATTATTTTTTTTTTTTTTTTTTTTTTTCCTTAATTCTGATGATTTTCATTAAGAAAAATCACAATATTGATCTTGTAGATTTTTTCAATGGCCTCAATATGGAATGTTTTTACTAAGATGAGTAATCTTTGATTTTTAAACAATTTCACTAACTGTGTAAGGGAATTGTAATGTTTATCAAATATATATTGATGTAGAGTGTAATTTGACTGTCTCAACACATGACTAAAATATGATCTATTTTCCAGATAAATTTTAGGATAGAAGGAAATATTAGTCCACAAAAGGCACAGAATTATAATTAAAGCATTTGAATTGAAGAAACAATTGATCAATTCACTTTGAAAATTATCATGTTCTCCTATATTAGGAAAGAAAAAATTCAAATATACTTTAATAAACAGAGGAACAATTTACATTACAGGAATCTGCAGGTAAAGTATTTCTACCTGTTTTCAATGAAGAAAAAGACTAAGATTTCACAACATACTTCACAGAATGAGGATCCAAAAGCTCCCCACAAAAGCAAACAATCAAAAAACCAACCAAAAAACCAACTAATCAAACCCAACTCAAAACACATAACTAGGGAAGCTGAGAGACCAGGAAAATGCAATTGAAGCATGAAGCACACTTGCCAAAAGAGTAATTAATTTATTCTAATTTTTAAAAAATTAGTATTTTTTTTTTTTTGCTTAGATGCATACATACTGTCTTGCATTAGCTATGTTTGAAGTGTCATCAAGAGGCTGAATGACAGAAATTTTAGGAGAAGAAGGAACAAATTATCTTCACATCCTTCACAGTACCTTTAATAGGTTACATATTTATTAAAGCTATATTACAGTCATATTTTAGTTTAATAGAATATTACTGCCATCTCAGATTCAACTCAGTTTAGCTTATGTTGAACCTTTTATTTTAAGCAGGTTAAGAGCCTTCTGCTTCACAGTGCAGTGATTTACTTTATCATCAAAGTTATGACTATAATTGGAAGATTTTTAAGATACTTCCAAATAAGACAGATATTTGAACTTCCAAAGAAAATATTCAGAAACTTTTCTTAAAACTCAAAATTGACCACCTTGTCCTCTACAAATGTAAGAAATGTGAAACAAATAGAAGTTCTGTTGTGATATCTTTAAAATTAGCAACTTCTATAGTTAAATCTCCAAGGGAAATCAAAATATAATTTTAGTCCCCTGTGTTCCTGGCAGATTACTCAAGGCTTCAGTTAGGTCTTTCTGCCTGGCTTTGCTCTTTGAAAACACTTAGACTTTATCTACTTAGTACCCCCATGTTACTAGTTATTGTGATGCCCTTGCCTCTGTGATGTACACAATTGCCAATACAGAGTAAAGGATCACAGAAATGCTGCAGGAGCTCCTGATGCTGACTAGAACAATAAGATAGACTCTGCAGCAAATTTCAGCTGTGCTACATGAACATATAGAACACAAGGCAAAATGGAGACAATTTTAGCTTTGTGTGAAATCTAGTGTGAGGAAAATTGCAATATGAACAGTGAGGCTGTGATTAACTTAAGAAGTCTTGTGGAGCAAATCCACTGACATAGGTGTGAAGTGTTAAGCAAGCTTTCAGTGTCCAACTTTTTTTCACTATTTGGACAAGTCTTGATGTGACTATAAAATATATCTGGACACTATTTCAGATTCAATATTACAGCAAATTCACAGCAATCAGATTAGTTTCCAAATAAGAACAACTGATAAAAGTGATGTTACCAGGTTGGCACAGCCACAGTAAACACATAAGCTCTCTTCAGTAAATAATTAAGTGAATGGTTGTACTATCATATAAAGACCAGTGTGACTTCAGACCATTTAATATATGTCATTTTATGAACTTAATTGAAAAGAAAATGCTATTATGATGATTCTGTATTATGCATGGAGATGTTATTTTTAATTAATTTGCATTTTGGAACCATTATAGATAACGTGTCCAAGTCTGTTCAGCCCTACAAAAACCATAGAAAGAGAAAAAGAGAGAAAGTGAAAGTTAGAGAGAAGATAGGGGACACCCAAACAATGTAAGTTTACCCACAAGGGAAAGTTTTTAAAATTACTTTGCATTTGATTAAACAACTAGGTCTGTAAGGACTCTGAATAACATAAAAGAACTCCTGAAGAAAAAATTTCCAAAATGAATACTTCCAAAATTATCTGTCAGTACAGCACAAAGTAAACATAATTTTTTCTTACACAAATAAAACTACTGAATTTCATTTGTTCCCATTTGTTTCCTCATTTTCTAATTGAAGGGTTTTTTTTCAAGATTAAATAAAAATCTATTTGAGAAATACCAGACTTACTCTCATAGTGAATTAGGAAACCAACACTGGAACGACTGTTGTCTGTAGTGAACAGCAGATACATATAATTTCCAGTACTAATAAGGAACTGGGGTGCTTGTGTTCCATGGTATTCTCCAATTAATGGTGATGAATTTGCTGGCCCATCTCTGACTTCCAAAGTGTCATAATTAACTTCAGTCTGGAATCTGAAAAGAAATATGCAAGTCAGCTGGTGGATGGACGACTGGTGTTACTTTCTTCAACTGATAGAAATGCAACCCAATTGTAACTGATCAAGAATACCATGCATAAAAAAATTACATAGCTACAAATCCATCCCTGTATTACTAAGAATAACAATTAAAGGTTTCATGAATCATTTTCCTTGTTTTTTTGCAGTATCATAAAAAATTTGTAAGGGATTCAGTATACTTCAGCTCAACCATATGACTGGCCTTCAGAAAGACATTTAGTGGGAAATCTGGGTACAAAACTGATAATTGTCTCAAAAAAATTGCAGTATGAAGACCCAAGAAATTTTTTGCCCTCAGGTTAAGAAATAGTTGGACACCTAGGAACATCTTCAATAAGACTTCATTATTTCATCTCAATAATTTCATTATTTGATATTTGCTATTTGGCAAAAACTATTTATATATAGTCAAGTGTTTATTTTTTTTTTTAATCCAAAGATTTTATTCTAATAGAGCTTATTACTTTACTTTTAGGTAATAATTTTTGTCCTATGAAATAAATCAGTAAAAATATACTAGATTTAAATCAAGCCTTCATTTTGTTATAATAAGCGTGACTTCTTAGTTTACTTTAGTGTGTCAGAAAAAAAAAAAAAAAACCCAACAGGTAATATAGACTAGAATGGAAAGTAAGGAGACTAATGAGGGCTGATTTACAAGAAAAAATAATATTAAAATCAACAGCAGATTCAGTGTCTGCCAATCATTAAACCACATCACATTTCTCCAGTTCATAATGGATATCTATGTCATCTGCTACTAGTTCTTAAATCAAACAGCACCAACCTGCTCTTTCTCAAGATGAACTTGAACTGACACTTTTTACATCAGATGCTTTTGAAGATAGTTTGTGGTTATATCAGATTCTGATGCTGTAGCATCTAAACCATGCACATATACATTTTCCTGTCAATGAAGTTTGTGCTATTACACAGATATTTACACTGCTCTAAATATATTTGCATGCAGACCCAATATTCTTATTTTCATCTTTCAGAAATGCATATATTGTGAGATTTTTCTCTTCTATTCCCATAAGGCTTGTTAGTTCAACTTCTGAGAGCAGCAGAAATCCCTACACAACACAATAGTTTTTCAAAGTGAATTCCCTTAGCTGTCTTGCCAATATGGGACACATGTAGTGGTCTATAGATGAGAAAGTGTATTCTTGTAATTAAAGAAAAGTGCAAAATATTAAATGCTTGAGAAAGGAGAAATACATGTGACATTCCTTCGAAGTGTAAATAAATTTTATACTTCATTAGGAAATGATGAAAGAATGACCAAGCTCCCATCCCATTACATTTTCCAGAGCAAATAGCATTGCTCTTGTAAAAATATTTTTACAGACACATCAATATTGGTAAGAACAAGTTCAGTTTTAGCCAGTATTTAATATTCTTTCTAGTTCTTCTCTCACAGTTCCCAAACAAAAGCACAGCCATAAGTCGGAAAGCTTTTGCTTCGCTATCAGAGCTAATTACTGCTTGGAAACTGACTTAGGCACTTTGTATCATTCCCTCCTCTTCACACAGAAAACTCTAGATTTATGGTACTTTATTTGGATAAGCTGGATAAAATCCAGATGATTGCTTTTACTGCTATCTATCCACTTTGACAGTGGAATACAGGGCTTGCAGGTTTGCTAATACATTAAGCATTTTCAGGACCCATTTCTGGCAATGAGATCAGCTAGAATGAAATGGCCTACATTCACACAATTAAATACATTCTTTAGTCTCTCAAAGAAAGACATACTATTCAAATTTCCTATTATGAATGGTTGCTTGCCCATAGTAACTCCTGGCTCTGTTTGATAATTATTTGGGAAAATGCTAGTTGACAAACTCAAGAAGCATGTTGGACACTATTTCAACAATTTAGCTGCATAAACACATGAGTTTTTGTGTCTGGAAAGGCTCACTGAGTACTTAATTTACCAAAATAGACTGTTACAGAGGGCATCACTAAAGTACTTGACAGTTTTTCAGTACCCTTCCATAATTTCAGAGATTATACATTGATTTATCCTGCAGCAGAAGATGAAAACAGACAGATACAGCTAGGCTGCTTTAAATACTTTATTTGTACTCATAATGAATAGACACAAGATTAGTAATTGAATAGTTCAATTATTTTGACAGTTATGTTTGTGAGGCAAACTAATTAGGAATAAAGTGCTCTCAGCCAGCAATTGCAGTTTTCTTAGCAGGGCAGTATGACAACAATGGATGGCAAACCCTTGCTGGAGACAGAAACCAGAAAATAACTCATAACAGCAATTGCTACTCTGACAATGATCTTTATTCCCAGTAGATTCCTGCTCATGTCAAACTTGAATGTGACTTTATAATTAACTTTTCTGATTTTGAGGGTTTAAGGGAATGAATTATCTTTTGAATTGGGCTGGGTTTGTTGCAGGTTTTTATTTTTAGTCTTTGCACTTCCCCTAAAGCTATAAATCAAGACAATTTGTTATTGGAAGTTCTTCATTGCTACTGAAAGTACCTAATTAAGGGTTACATTCTGGGTTTTTAGTTTATTTTAATGTTTATTAGCTTGCTCATATTAGTAAGAGGTAGGATGTCCTCCAAATGTACATAGATAATTTTAAAAAGACTTAAAGGGTGTTGTGTTACACTATACTTCATACAATTGGGTTGGTTTTGGATACAGAGGTTAGTTGTATAAATTATCAAACTATTTTTATCAATATTCAAAGTACCAAAGATCTTCAGGTCAGCCATTATTCTTCTACCCCTTTCCTCATGACTTGACTCAATTAGATTTTATTCTTCTGTTACCCTTCCAGGCATTAGGCAAAATTTGAAATGCAAAATGTTTCAATGTACAAGAATCATAGGGTCATGCAGCCACTTGCTGCTACTTCTGGAAAGTTTCTAAGGACTCTGGAAAGGCACATTTGTCTAGAAACATTAAAGCTTCATTAGCTCAAGAGTGAGATAATTTAAATTATTAGTATCACATTTGTACAAAGTTTCATTCTGTCAGATATTTCTTTGAAGCAAGTCATATAGTGAAGTATAAAAGGGTTCCATTTTCCCCAAACTAGGCCAAACACTTAGCAAAAAAATTTTGTTTGTTGATTAATTGACAAAATCAACCATTGATTTGTAATTTGCTGATATTATATCAGACAGCAAAGTCAGTTTTTCTTGTAAGCAATAAAAAAGGTTTTCCATGGAATTTTTTAAACTTGGTAACAAAATCTTTGTGTTGACAAAAGAAAATAATTTTATTGCAAAATAAAGGTTATATTATTATTAACAAGCATAGCACTTTTAATAAAATTTATAATGTGATATAGTATAGTTAGACAATTTTCTAAACCTTCAAGAAAAGCTCAATAAACCTCCAAAGAAAACATGGAAAGGTTTTTTCTTTGTCTACCAAAACCAACATGCTGAATGGTAATACTGTTTTGCAATTGAAACAATTAGGGAACTACTACAGAATCCATTTGCTATTAATGCTGAGATAATGCTGAAGTAGATTAATTGTGTATCTGCTGTACTTCAAAAAATTATATGTAATCAGAATCCTCCAATAAGTAAACTCCAAGTTCTTGTTTAATGTCATTGCAGTTCAATTTGTACACAAAACTCCAGAATTCTGCAATGGAACATGTGTGTGCATCTTTCTAAAATTCAGCAAATTGAATTCTTAAACTGCACCACATGTCACAGAAGCCTCTGTTTCTCATTTTTTTCTCAGAAATATTGTCATCACACTGTTAAAGTCATGCACAGTCAAACATCTGCAACATTAGGCAATGCACTTCCTTTCATAAAATTTAGATGCTCCATCTTATAACTTAAACTGCTATTTCCATTAAAGAAGATGTCACTGAAACCTCAGGCTTCTGAACATTTATTTAAAAAAAAAAAAAAAATTATAAACCTGTAAATACTATGAAGTCTTTAATGAGAAAAAAAGTTGGCATCTTAAATTTCTGGAACTTCCCACTGAGTACAATGGAAGCAAACAACACATTAGAAAGCTTTAATTGCTTACTTGTAGGAACAATATAGTAACTTTTGCAATGAGATTCCTTTTTTTGGTTTGAATTCTTAAATAATATATAATAATATATAATATATAATAATATTCTTCAATAATATTCTTATTCTATAATAATATATAATAATATTCTTCAATAATAAAACTAGTGTTTATGCTCAGACCTTACTTCTTGTTTTACTTTATGATACTCACTTGTCAAAAGTGATCTTAATGGAATGTCCTGGTCTTGCTTCAATCACCCATTCACAATTAAGGGAATCCTTGTAATATCCTGGCCACCCTGGTGGCAAGATAACACCACTCGATGCTGTCAAATGTCCACCACATGGTGCTGAAAAAAAAAAGAAAATGTATATTTGTAACATACAAATTATTTCTAATATATTCTATATTCAAAGAAATTGTAAAAAATCAAATTAAAATGCATAGAAATATGTTTAATACAGTTTTACTAGTTTAACACAACAATTTGATTTCTTTAGACTCATAAGGCCTGCAATGTGTCTTATCAAGACTTATTACTCTCTATATATTTTAACACACAGATCACGGCACTTGGGTCTGCCAGCCTTCCTTCTATTGAAAAGCACAGTATCTCATTAAAAAATGATACTGTCTCATCACATTTAGATCCAGTATGATTCCACATTGACATGGAAACATCAGACAAATTGTTCCAAGTAATTATTACTGTTGTCCTGTGCCACCTTTTTGAGTAATCACTGAGCTCAGTGGAACTGGCAGTTGTAAATATTCTGTTGGATCATAGAATGGTTTAATTTGAAGGGGATGTCTGGAAATCATCTAGTCCATTTCCCACTCAAAACAACAGATTGCACAGAACCAGTGCAGTGCAGGCAGATCCAGTCAGGATTGTATGTAAATTCCAAAGTCAGGAACTCCCCAGACTTTCTGGACAATCTGTTTTAATGTTTGATCACTCTTACAGTGCAAGGTTTTTCTTATCTTTAAACTGAAATCCATGTATTTCAGTTTCTGTTAACTGCCTCTTGTCTGGTCACTTTGCACCACTGAGAAGAGTCTAGCTCCATCTTCTTTAAACCATCCTATTAGTTATCTGTACATATTGACAAGACCCCTCTTGAGTCCTGAGCCTTTTCTTTCCCAGTCGAGACAAGCACAGTTCTTTCAACCTCTTCTTGTACGACAGATGCTCCAAGTCCTTACTTATCTTTGTGACCCTTCACAGGACTCACTGCAGTATGTCCACATTTCTGTTGTACTTCTGATCCCAGGAGTGCACATAGTGCTCCCAATACAGCATTCCCAATGCTGAATAGATGGGAAAGATCTGTCATTTATTTTCAGCCCATTTCTCCTGCCTCTCTTGTCCCTCTGAACAGCAGCACAAACATCTGGAACACCAGCCACTCCCCCCAGTTTTACATCATCTTCAGACTTACTCAGAGTACATTCGGCCTCAGCATTCAGTTCAGTACTGAAGGTTTTAAACAGTATTGGATAGGGGATTGACCCCTGGGCTACACCTCTATCAATTAACCTCCAGTTTTGACACTGCCTACAATTCTATGAGCCAGATAGTTCAGTCAGTTTTCAGTCCACTTCACTGTTCACTTCTCTAGTCTCTACTTCATTGGTTTGTCATTGAGAATTTTGCATGACACAGTGCCAAACACCAAACATGTTACTAAAACTGAATATGCATTACTCTCCCCTCATCCATCAGACAGTTCCTCTTAACACAGAAGGCTATTAGGTTGGTCAGGCACGATTTTCCTCTTCATAAATCCATGTTGATTTCTCCCAGTCACCACAGTTTTTTTCATTTTGTCCTATTTTTGGTTTGGATAGAGTTAATTTTCTCGCAGTAGCCTTGAGGGGGCAGAGCTTGGAGCTATGCGGGCACACCTGGGTAGTTATTCTATACCACTCACACCACCTCAGCAGCTCAGAAGTCAGGGACTTCACTTGCAAGAAGAAAATAATGTGACATGTTGAGGAAAAACATGAGCAGGAGGATCTGGGGGAGTGTTTCATCTTTGTCTCAGTGGCCACTCACACTTGAAGCCTGGTTGGTTGGTAAGTCAGGCAGTGGGTGAGCACTTTTTTTGTATGTAAATCACCCTCTCTCGTATACTTTTGTTATTAATATTGTTGTTCTTGCTATTTTATCTCATTGCTGTTTTCCTGTCTCAACTCAGAATATCTGCCTTTTGTCTCACTCCCACAGGAGTGGGTGGAGGGGAAAGGAGCAGCTGCATGTGGCTTAATTACCAGCTGGGTTTAAACCACAGCACATGGCTTGGAAATTGTTTCAAGGAATACTGTTGCATCACCTTTCCCAGTGATAGAGATGAGACCTGTAGCTCTTCAGATCTTCTTTCCATTCTCCAAGACTGGAATTTGCTTTCTTCCAGTCCTCAGAGATCTCATGGTTTAAATCAGCTTCCCAAGGTATTGAGTGACCTTGTGATGTCATTGGATGGCTTATTCAGAAATCTTGGCTGCATCCCATCAGACCTATTCCTCTATGTCAAATTTGTTTGAACATTCTCTAACCTGATCCTCCTCCATAAAAAACTGAGAAAAAAATGTATTTCAAGAGAGCTGTGAAAATGACAGGGGCATTTTTCAGAGCAAAATTAAAGGACTTTGGAGCAGGATTAAACAACAGCAGAAATGACAGAAGAAATTTGGGAAAACATGAGTGCCTTAAAAATTTAAGCTGTCATGGCACAGGGCCTTGGGATGTTATGTTTTACTAAAGGCTATTATGGCATAGCATAACACAGGAACACTATCAAGGTCAGGTAAATTTATCCTTGTATCATTTATATTGTCCTCATAGAAGAAGTCAGTGATATCATTATCAGAAAATTCCACATTTCAGTGCAGGAAATCTTGCTAGATTTGTTCTATTTCTCTAAGCAGTGACAAACCAACCTATTATGCCATATATAAATGGATGACAACATGAATTTGTCAGTTGTAAATTAATATGCCTAATTTTATTTCAATATTTTTAGCAACACAAAAAAAAAAACAAAAAACAAAAAAACAAAACAAAAAAAAAACTAATCAGAGAGGTTTATTTGAATTCACTTGACTTGCACTTGTCTCTAGGAATTTTTTCCAGATTTGAGTGATAAAAGCAACCCACAAATCCTGAAACACACCGAATTTTCTTTGAAGCAAAATGAAAGGCCAGTAAAATGGCATTTACCTTACATGTGTATAGTTAATGAGAAAATCAATTTATTCCATAGTGGCTTTTTAAATTAAATTTCATCATACTATGAACAAGAACAGTCATAAGACTGTTGATCCTTAACTGATTATAGCACTTCATGTACATCATTTACTTCATGTATTTCAGGTGTTGTTTACAGAGATTGTTATGTACAAAAAAAAAAAAAAAAACAGAGTAAAGCAACAACAAAAAAACAGTTGTTCAGAAATCTCAGACAACTAGAAGTATAGTAAATCATGCTTAGGATTCTCAGTCCATAATCCATGCCCAGAACCTCCTTCAATTATCAAGAGAATCCACATCAGAAAGGAACATATTCTGAACCTAGCTACTTTCGTCTATAAAAGAAACAAAGAGCAAAATCTGAAAAAAAAAAAAGCCCCAGGCCAGTCTATTTAGTTTTATTTTTCCTCATTAAAAACCAAGTAAACATTCCAGATGATTCAAAGAAAGGATAACTGAGGGGCACCTATATATTTTCTGGAAAAGTAATTTCTGTAATTTTTTTTTCTCTCCTTTTTTTTTTTTCCCTTCAAAGTGCACATCATTGGTCCTTTATCTATGCACTTTCAAAAATAAAATTACACAAAGATTAAAATGAATACTTTAACAATTGAATCTAGAGTTTCAAAATGAGAAAAAAAATCTTCTGGCAAAAACCAACACCCTACTCCCTGCTTTGGAGTGTGCTGGGTTTGCTCTAAGAATAAAAGAAAAACCCTGCTCCACTGTGTAACATGCTTTAATCAGGATAAGAAATTTTGCTAGCACAACATCCAGGCTCACATACACTTCTAACAGACTGCAGACATGGGAGGGTTCTTCAGTATTTTTAAATTTTCTTTGAAATGCACAGTCTTATGAGAACTGAGTTTTCAAATTGACTAAATGAAAAGGAAGTGATATGATTCAGATGCTTAAGTAATTGCAATGACATGGAAATTAATGGAAATGTGAGATTTAGATAGTTTGGTTAAGTTTTCCCAAAAAAACCTTTTAATCTGGAGTCTGCCTATGTATCTATTGTTTAATAAAATGTATACATTTTGAACATGACTTTTCAAAAACATACTTTTGTAATTTATTAAATGCACTCATCTGCATTGACTTTAGGACCTATCAGTTAAACATCAAGTAGTTCATCTTACTGTATTTCATTCTAAAGAGAGTTTTAAACCTAAGTAGAGATAATCTATTAGTCTATTTATTCACCTAAGAAAGGACAAGCAAATAAATTTAGAAATTTTTCTGAATATCATGGCTTTTAAACATAGCTCTGGTTTTCACTATATTTCTCAGAAATATGTGTACTGCTGGTTATAATATTATGCACAGAAATTCAGGTATACTTTCATTTTGAGAAAGTTAAAGGGGTAAATTTTCAAAAAGGACTTCTATATAGAAGCTTTATTTACTTCCTATGTGGTAGATAGTTGTTCTTCAGTGTGCTACAGCCAAAACTGTTATAGCAGTTATAATTCATAACCAAGTAATGATGGTGACAATCAGAACTCGGAAACAATAGCAGACAGATTTTTAGAATGTAAATTTATTCCAAGAATATAAAAGCAAGCTATCTTGTTTCTATTACTGTGCTCTCACTTGACTGGAAGAGTGTTTAGATGAATTAATAACTTCAGGTAAAGCAGTCTTATTTTATGTGCAAAATATAAAAAGTAAGCTAAATTTAAATAGTGACATTATTCAAACTGTAGGTGCAAAGATTGTGCCCTTACCTTCACAACGTGGGACAGTGGAGCTCCATACGACATTTCCATCTTGCATAATACAGGTTATGGATTCAGAGCCTTGAGTCTTCACAAAGCCATCATCACAGTGAAAGGAAACAGAACTTCCCAGAAGGAATCTGTCTCCAAAACGCCTCCCATTTATAGGAATGCCTGGATCGTGACACTCATTCTGACCAAAGGCTGATAAAAACATAGTAATAATGTTGGTAATAAAACTCACAGTAATAGCAATAATAAAAACCATCCCTTTAAACTTTGTGTCTTGTTTTTTGGAGGAGGAGGGGAATAGTATTTCAATTGTAATACAGTAATATGTAACACATATAACATCATAATATATAATTCAAAGTATAGAAAATTTCTCAGTAAAAAGTCAGCTTCAAATCCAATGACATTCACACACATGCATCACAGTTGGAATTCAGAAGTTAGCAGATATATGTGGCTTAGATACAGAAGAATAATTTGCCTAAATTTTCCTCTGGACAAAATCCAGCTGTTTTGCCTCTAACATAAGGGAACTGGGGCTGTTTAATCCAAAGAAAGGGAGGCTGAGGGGAGCCCCTATTGCTCCCTACAACTACCTGGAAAGAGGTTGTAGCAAAGTGAGTATTGGCCTCTTCTCACAGGTTCTAAGTGATAAAATAAGAGGAAATGGCTTCCCCTTTTTACTTCCTGCCTTTTTCTAAGGACAAAATCTATCCCTTCCTATAAAAGCGAAAGACCAATTTAGTCATCTAAGACTTAAAAAATATTGAATTCAATGAATTCCAGCTTTATGTGGGGAATCTTTCCAAATAATGCAAGAAAACACTTTGGCCACAAACTATTTTTTTAATTGACACAACACAGAAACAGTGCAAAAGGTCTCAAAGACAACTTTATTGTCAGTTAACTTCTATAACCTTAGAAGATAATTTCTTCAGTTAAAATGATAACCTCTGTATAAGTAGCATCTTTGAATGACTCATAAAACTTTTAGGAGGGCTAGCAATCTACAATAAATGTAAAAATGTTTTCTACATGATAATGCTGTTACTAGTTTTCTATTGAGGGTACTGTTTAGTAATATCTTTTTATGTAAACAAAACAGAGGGCCATCTGTAGCCAGATATTTCTTAGCCTTGTTGCCCAAATAAGAGACACTTATCTTCTCAGCAGCTTTCTATATTTATATGACCAGTAGGTCCACATTTAACAACTTCTGGACTGGTTGCCCAGTTACAATTAAACTTTGTACATTTGAGAATTGCCTTCTCAAAGGTAGCCCATTCTTAAAATTCATAAAGGGACAGAAGTCAGATAGAAAAATTATTTTAAATTTGTGTACTCTTATAGGAAATACTTCTGTGTCAGTTCAGCTGTGTTACAGACACTAGAAAATCACAGAGTGTAACTACTATATGTAAAGCAGAAAAGACATCTCTATTCTTAGGAGTATGTATTCTTAGATTCCACCCCAATCAACTAGGAAAAAAAACATACAAAAGCAAAACACGCTCCCACAATTATTTATTTGTATTGATGATTACTATTTTGCTTTACCTATTAATATTTGGGATCTAAGATTGATACTTTTATGAACTTATTCCTGATGGTTCCATTGAGAAGTATATTAAATTACATGCACTGGATACTTTGATGTGAAAGATCTGGACCTTAGCTACAGGATCTGCATTTATGCAGTATGAATAAAAAAGACAAATAATAAATAATGAAGGGAATTCCTCAGCACTACCACAATTAAAATAAATAAATGATAAGAATTCAGATAAGCTAATGAATACAGGGAAGACATCTGAAAATAGTGCAATTATACAATCATTACAATCTACTTCTGAAATAAATATAAATATAAATAAATACAAATATAATCATATTAATATAAGTAATATAAATGTTCTCTGTTTTATGAAGAAAGCATAAAACTAGGCATAAAATAAAAAGCAGAAGTTCTTACTTGTGTAAGTGATATTAAATCCTCTTCCAGTGGTAGAGTGATCTGACTGAAATTCAAGTCTTACTATGTGTCCACTACTAGCCAATTGAGAAGGGACCTCATTGCCAGAAAATGTGCCAAGAGGTGGTAAATCTGAAATCCCATCATCTTTGATTGTAAGGTAGTCAAATTGAGGTTCTACATCAAAGTCGTTGAAAATCAGATGGATTCTGCTTCCTGGCTCTGAGATGATTAACCAAACACAGTTCATATTGTTCCCATATTCGTCAGGATAATTTGGAGAAAGAATAATTCCGGATGGTGTGGTGAAGTTGAAGAAACATGAAACTAAAGGAAAGAACAATAAGATAATCAAAATACTATCCACAAACTTTATAGATGTTTGTCTTTCTAATTTTTTTTTAATTATTCTTGTGGAAAAGGGTGATTTTGAAGCTTGGATGTCAAAACTACTACACATGCAAGCAGAAAATGTTTAACACTTTCAGAACAGTTCTCCAATGTCTTTTTTTCCCCAAGTGAATCCGAGTGACTGAAGCAGGGCCTGCAAGAGATTTGCATGTAGCAAATACCAAAAAAAGTAAAAATAATGCATGATACATCAGAATTTGCAAAAAAATTAGCAGGTTCTAAAATGAAAATGTGATTTCCAAATTTGATTTTTTTTCTAAATATGCATTAAACTGTATTGAACAATCAAAAAAAAATCAAGTACAAGAGCCAGTTTTGGCTGTAGTATACAAAGTTAATTCTGATGTAAATAACAGTGGAAATTTTGATGTGACTGAATCAAGAAATCTTAAGAGGATATGGTCTGAACTTATTTTACCCTAGTTTTCCTTTGATGGCATAGAACAAAACCAAAAATTATTCATAGCTATCATCCTTTTTTACTATTTTGAGCCAATTTTCATCAAGACATTGCCTAAGTGGTTTCAGAGTCTTGACCTCATGACTGGTACTGTAGGGAGAAGTACAGTATATTCAGAAAGGGGAAGACCCACTGAATATTAGTTAACACAAAGTTAACACCATTATTCATCTCTTCAAATGTGTCAAACTGAACTCAGTGTATGTAAATAGATGTTAGAGATTCCATGCTTTTTAATAAGGCATGTGCATAGGCAGCACTGGAAGTACAGTAAAATATTCTACATTGACAACACAAACTGATATAGCAATCCAATGCAATACAGCACCATGAAGAAACACAACTCTTGTCTTCCAAGGGAACTGCAGCTGAACTGTCTCTGTGCTTAGGCTTTACATGCTAAGACACAATTTGGCATTGCAAGGCATATTGAGGATTATTCTGGTCCAGAGCAATCTTGCTCAGTTTGTTAAGTCCTGTACCAACACAGCTTCAAAGTACTTACATGTCCAAATAGGCTGGGACACCTCACAAAGGTTGTTATGGTTGTCAAATTCAGTACTGATTTGTATGTGTCTTTATAGGAAAATGTATCATGATCTGCAGAACTGAAGTGCCTAATATACCTGTGTACTTGAAAGATTTGCTCTACTTTACAAGAAAGGAAAAAAAAAAAAGAAAAGGAAAAAAACCCAACCCAACCCAAACAAAAATCACAACTAATGACCTTACCTAAGCTTTTCCTATGTTCGATATTCTTAACTTCTTTATATTCATAGTCACATCTTTGTGATATAGCACAAGAAAAAAAAAAAAAAGCTAATCTTTTCTTATGTGGGTCTGCAGGCTGTTTTGCACTGCCAGAACGAAACGTGTATGTGCCACAGAGTCCTTTTGAACACTTATCTGCTATTAGGAATTGCTCATTTAGAATCTAATTCAACACACATTTACTTGAAGAGTGTTAAGTGGTTCAATTACATTTCAAATGAGTGTAAAGAACATTCTAAAAACAGTCCTGCGTGACGTTCTCCATAAATGAGCTACCAAGTCAATTGAAAAAACCAAACCATGATGGAAAAAGTCTTCAAGGTACTTAGAAGTATTTTCCTGTTGATTAGTCACAAATGTTAAGAAATGCAAGAGGTTAAGGTCAGAAAAATAACAGAGAGGAAAAAACAAAAAAAACCTCTTACAAACACAGCTGGGTTTGTTGCCAGACCACTGGTTATTTTGTTGACATGTAATTGTTCTCTCTCCCACCAGTTCAAAAGCTGCTTGACATTCAAAGGTAAGTGTGTCTCCATGCAGAAAACTGCTGCCGGTCCTTTTCCCATATGATGGAATTCCAGGATCTCCACAACCTCCTTTCTCTATTTCTGAATATCAAAAAATTCAAATGCAATAATAAGGAAAATACATTTGCAATCAATTTATACGTGAGTATAAGAAGTACTTTCAAAATATTTGGCATTATACATTAAACTAATATTTACATCCAAAAATGAACTAGAGGCAAAAGCTGTGCAACTGCCTCAAAGATGACTTAGGATCTAAAGTTCGTTCACAAGCTAATAGCTTCCATACCTGCTATTGCTGCATTGCTGAAAATAACAAAATACTTATATTTAACTGCATAACTGCACTAAATTACAGCATATTTGAAGGTAAAATTATAAAGCCACAGTCTCCATCCTACCCATGGAGACATAGTACACGTAGATCGTTTTTCTGGCAAAGAAGTACTCGTACTAAAGAATCTCTTAACTCTCACATCTGCAATTCCATTTATAAGTCTATTAACAATATGATTAAAAGTATATAATTTCCTAATAGAGTCAATAGATTTCAGTTTAAAATAGCTGAAATATAATAAAAACAAAATTGAGGAGTTATTTCTTAATCACATACTTCAAATTAGATCCACATTTTTCTCAGCTGCATTCAGCTATGCTGAAAATAAATTAACATTTTGGATAATATTTCAAGATATTCTCTAGGAGCTCTGTTTCTTAAATTATTTCATTTGTAGATCTCAAATCTACATAAACCAGATAAGGCTATAAAAAATTCAAGTCTTATGAAATTTATGAATACCATAAGTATTAGAAAAGAAAATGTAAGTATTAATTGCCTGTGATAGAATCATCTTACAAAATACTATACACATGGCTGCTCATCAGAAAATGAAGACTCCATTTCTTTGCCATTAAATTGAAAGCAATTTTTTTTAATTAACTTGCCTTTGATCAGAAAAAAATAAAAACAAAACACTTCTGAATCTATAAACTGTGCTGCTGCACATGTAATGAAATTATGTAAGTCTGATTCAAATGAAAGTACAGATAAAGTTCTTGGTATTTAAATATTTTATAGTTCAGTCCAAGGTATGAAATCAGAAACATTCAAGATAACAAAAAAATTCAACTCACTGAATAGAATTAAATATTAACATAATTTAACACAATTTAAAATGTTTCCTGTCAAATATTGTTAAATCTAATTATGTTAAATCCTGGCAGAAGTGTATACCTTGACTCAGCAACAGAAATTTTAAGATACAGGATACAAAATTATGATAAGTGAAATCAATCCACTGTGTTTTCACCGTTAAAACAGTCATTAATAGATTGTTGACAGATATGTTTAGAAAGGTATAGCACATATTTCACAATGTAATAGTTTTCTAGACCTGCTAGTGATGCTGTGCCTGATGCATCCATTATTATGTTCTTTAAATAATTTGCCTTAACAGAAAGTTAGAATGTATAAATTAATAAAAACATTTTCCAAAATGTCCAGTATTTATTGTACAAATACAATAAAACATTGGGAGAGAAATTTTATAAAGAATATTTATAAATAATGATTCACAATTACGCATACAAATGCTTTAATGTATCTTCAGTTGTCTGCTCCTACGGAGATATTGACTTTTACTTCGACAGAATAGCACTGAAAACCTGTGTTTTCAGCTATGCACATCTTTACATACTTCATGAAAATGTGGATAGCCACAGAAAATCAGAATACACATTTTAATGACATTTTAGAAGTTCATCTCCCTCACTGACAGCAGAGGTGTACCTAATCCAGCATATGAAAACGAGCATAAAATCTTTGCCAAATTTAGGAGATGAACCAAAGCCTTTTTTATTCTTAATGCATCACCCTTCATCCAAGAATGCCCATATGAGCATATAATGGTATATAATTCAGATTTGTAAATATCTTATTTTCAAGCACGAAAAACATCCACAAATTAAAAATAGTAACTAATTTCGGATAAAATATGTAAAAATATGTTTCATTCTTTGGAAAAATAGTTTTAATAAAATATATCTTATAAAAAACAACTGAATGATAAATTTCAGGTTCTCTAAAACACAACAGAAGGATTTTTGAATCAATTTATTTTATACTGAAAAGCCAAATAACTCATAAAAAATGTCAAAAATAGTTACATTAACTTTATTTCTATTTAAACATTCAGAGTCTGTGCTTGTTTGTTTAACATAAAAACAATCCAGAAAACATGACTGATTTATAAAACACCTCTGAGAATGTCTTATTTGCGTTTTGACTATAAATAGCTTGAAAAATTCCATCCAGGTCTAGGAATCCATATCTTCCCAAACTTTAAACTGAAGACTGTATGTATCCCTAACAGGAAATCTACTCCAGTCAAAAGGTATTCTGGCTGACAGACAACACCCATTGTAATTCATAGAATCACCATAGGATTATGGAATTTGGGTTTGAAGGACTTTTGGGTTTAAAGATCTCCTAGTTCTAGCCCCTTTGTCATGGACAGGAATACCTTCCACCAGGCCCATGTTCCCCAGATCTGGCCTGGCCTTGAATACTCCCAGAGATGAGGTATCCACAACCTTTCTTGGCAACCTGTTCCAGTGCCTCAGCACCCTCACAGTAAAGAGTTTCTTCCTAAAATCTAACCTAGAACTATGCTCCTTCAGTTTAAAGCTATTTCCCCTTGTCCTATCACCAGATGCTGTTGTGAAAAGTCCCTCTGCAGCTTTCTTGAAGGCTCCCATTAGGTACTGGAAGGTGCTTTAAGCTGTTCAATGAAAGGGTTGTCAAGCATCAGACCAGGCTGCTCAGGGAAGTGGCTGAGTCACCATCCCAGCAGTATGAAAACAGTATGTAGGTGTGGCACTGAGGGAACCATTTAGTTGGGGTAATTGGCAATGTTGGATTAATGGTTGGACTGATGATCTTAAATGATTCTCTGATTCTCTTTAATCAAAAGCTACGTTTCCATGATATTAACAATCCAAAACTAAGGGAAGACGCAGAAGTCTAAAGTAATGGTTTTGCATTTACACTTAAAGAATACTCTTTCTTTATAACTAGATCTAGGGGACTAGGCGTGTAAACATTACCAACATTTTTCTGTCCTCTGGGATTTTGCACAGTTTTTTTCTTCATTGTCCTTTCTGATAACTGTTTGACTTGTACTGATTTAGTCAGTAAACAATATTTTTAAATGTCTAAATGCAGCTGAGATGTATTGTGTGCATTGCTCCAAAAAATGTATTGATTATTCTGTTTCATAAATTAAGAGATGCCCTGCATCAGTTTTCTAAAAAAGAGAACATTTCAGACCAATTCTGTTGAAGTTATGTTGAGCTCTTAGAAAAATCCTATGGGATAGAAAATATTCTTAAAATAACAAACATGAAAATAAAATCTATGCTAACCTATTTAGCATGGCAATTAAAGCTCTGTTCTTTTAGGATTATTCTGTGTACTCACTCAATGTTGAACTTCTTTTGATCTGAGTTCTTATAGCTGTGTGAACTTCATGAAGTTTGCACATAAACTTTCAAGCCTAAATTTAAACATCAGCTTCCTCTGGTTACCAAAATAATAATATTGATCTTATGCAATTGTTCTTGGCTTTCATGTACCCTCTTTCAATAGCCTGGGGAAACAGACTTTTCATCTTGTTTGTAAACTAGAAATATTTACTCAGTTTCAGGGAACATTCTTTCTTTCATGTTAGGAGAATGACAAAATTAGATTTCTGACTATAAGGTCATATCTCTCTGAATTTAATTGAAAGACATTTCTGTTGCTCTGTTTTCTTTCAAATGAAGAAATATGGCAATTCAAAAGTGATATTAAGCATTTAAATATGTATCATGACTACTATTTGAAAGGTGTCACATTGCAATTCAAGTATTTTTTGATGTAAGGACTTTGACTATGGTATCTGAAATGTATAAAAAAAATAATTCATAGTTTAGATTTTGCACTCTTAAACTTACTATTTATGGTAACTAATTTACTTTTTCCCCCTTGTTACTAGATTAAAAATAAGCAGTTTAAATTAAATTCTTAGTGTTGCTGTGTTTCATTCACACTATCGAATATTCTAGCTTAAATGATTAGTGAATCATCTCATCATTAAAAGTGAATCTGGATACATCCTGAAGAGTATAAATAATAATCTCACACATTAATAATTCAGGTGCATAAATACAATTTAAACTAAATATGTGTTTTTAACACATGTGAGTTGAGCAAAAATCAATTTTTGAGATATAAAATAAACTTCAGGTTTTTATCAGAAAGTTGAAGTCAATAGCTTTAAAACTAAACTAATTATTTTACAACATTCCATAATTATCATGTTATTTACAGTCAGGATAGGTTAAGGGAAGCTGTGAACTGACGCAGATATACATTTATCCCCCCCAAAAAAAGAAAAGAGAGTTTAAAATTTAAACTCCGAGAGGTCACAGAAATTCATGTTCTATATACGAGAAAAGTGATGATCTATTTTATTTCCTATTATTTCTCATGCCTCCCTGTACTAACAGTCATAATACCTAATGTATTTTAAAAACACAAAGGAGAAACTCTTATACTAGCAAACCCTTATAGAATGAGAAGGGATAGAAAGATGCTCAGGATTGCAGAAGAGGACATGAGTAAATGAATGATATATACATGATTCCTGCAATGGAACATAGGAACTACTACTAAAAAAGAGAATGGTAAATCAAAACTAATACAAAAAATATTTCAGATAGCACATAATTGGACTGTAAAAGTGGCTATTAAAGCAAAAATGAGATTGGTCTACCGCTAAAAAGAGGATGGCCTTACATGACAATTTTATAAATGATCACAATTTTATCATTATTCCAGTAAATTTCTTCAAAGAAATTTAACAGTGCAATTTATTGTCAGTCTCCAAATATAAAAAGAGAAGGCCTCCACAGATCATATAGTTCCCTGCTGTATTTTAAGAGGCCCTCACATTTTCTCTGAAATGTTTTGTCCTTGCTGTTATCAAAAAGACCACAGATAATATCCAGTAGATTAATTTTTGCTGCTTCCACCTTATTGCATTCTGTATCAATATTAACAAAAACCCAAACATGACTTTAGAATCAGACTGATGAAAAACCCCCAATTTTCCTAGGAAGTCAATTTAAACTAACAGCTCACTATCAGAGCATATGGTGGCTTGCTGGTAACAATAACATTGTATTGCATCATAGCTTATAAAAATCCTTGAAAACAATAAAGCAGAAAACAAACTTTACAATATGTTCTTAAAGTTTTTTAATATAGACTATGTAGTTAAATATTATGTATGTTATTACAGAAAGCAGAAAAATAAAATGTTGGTTTGTTTAAAATCAATTTTACATGTTCGGGGGTAAATGCAGATCAAATATGAAGAGCAATGAGGAAAAAGCTTTCTGTTACTTGTTGCAAAAAATGTATGATACCTACTAACCAAGCACGTTAAATTCATTATCAAAATTTGTAGAAAAATAAATATGGGGAAAAGAATCATTACTATGAGTTTGCAGGCACAATGATAGATTCTGATTTGACAGCTAGGACTCCAAGAACAGAGGCTCAGGCATACTAAATAATTCTATGAAACTGTAAGCTATTGAAAATTGAGAATAATTTGAGAATTATTACTGAAAGTTGAGAATTATTGGGAAAGGAACAGTGAACAAAACAGAGAATATAATTCTGTCCTCACACAAAAGCCTTCAAAAATTTCATTACCATGTTGAACTTTACATGTAGTACTGCTCTTCCATGTAAAAGAAGTAACATTAGAACTAGGGGAGGAAAATAAAAGATCAAAGTTACTGAGGAAATGAGAACCAGTTAAATAGACTGCAAATCTCTTTTTCTGGGCAGTGAAATACGTGTGTTCAAAATACATGTGTTCAATACATGTGTTGTTGTTGGAAAAATACATGGAAGAAAATCTTATTGAGAGACAAATTATTTGAGGCATGCATCACTGGAAGCAGAGAAAATATTCTGTTTCTTGATTTATCAGCATATAATTCACCATTTCTTCCCTTAACACCTATTATTATCAAGTACCAACATGCTTTTGGTCTCACTATAGATTTTTATTCTAATACCTTGAGATAAGGAACATGATATTGTTCAAATTATAGTGTTCATGTTGCTTTACTACTAGAAAGAGTAGGACCAGTCAGCACAAAGGCCCAAGAAGTGCCCTGAACAAAAAGTTAGCATGGAGTTATCCTGTGGAAAGAAACTTAGAACGTTATGGAAAAAAGAAAGTACAGGAAAAAGGAAGTGCAGCTGCCTGAGAAATTATCAGAATAACGTAAGGGTGAATATTGTGAAAAGGAAACCATGGAATGAGGCAGAAGGCAGTGAAAAAACTTGTAGAATTAAATTTTCATTAAAATTAAGAGAAAGAAAATTAGCTAGCCGGAAAGGAGAATGAAGAACACTTTCTCTTACCTAGATAAAAATGTTTAAATAAAATTAAGAGAAAGGCAGGAAAGCAAGAGAACAGCTTAAGGACCATTTAGAAAATGCAGACACTTTCAAGGGAACAGGGCCTAATTAAATTCAGTACTTAAAAAGTGAAGCAGTCAATGAACTATTAGCAATTATTTTCAAGAACTTATGGAGAACAAGGGAGATCCCACATGACTGAGCAAGGTCACATTTATTAACTGTCTCAAAAACTGGAGAGAAGAACCAAGGAATTAAAAAACTACCTGTGTATCTAATTGGTCCCCTCCAACTGGGAAAATTATATGCTTTATCTTCCTTTACAAGGGAGTATCCTTAAACATCTGTACTTAAAATTATTGTAAATCCTGACAAGAAAGACATGGTAGCTATCTAGAAAGAAAATCAATGAGCTGTTACTAGCAAATTATTTGTAACAGGATTGTAAAGCCAACACTGATCCTTAGCAAAGTGATGGGACCACCAACATAAAACTGCTATTTCTAAAGAGTTAAAAGACAAAAATATAATTACTGGTAGTTAACATGGTTTTATGGAAAATGTGCCATATCATACAAACAGTATGTTTTTCAAATTATAAACTCAGATAACACAATATATTTGGACTTCTTTCAACCTCTTAAATTAATGACACATGGCATTCTAATTAGGAATTGGCATCATAGCAAATTAATTTAGCACACATTAAATGGATTACAATTAAATAATTACAGTATTTTGAAGCAAAAATATGAATAAAGAATTATCATTAGACAATAGAACTTCTTCAATTAGCTTAATCTATACTTTTTTATCCCAATCCTAACAGTTTGTTACAGGAATATTACAGTAAAATAGGTAAACAACACTGCCACACTATTTCAAGATGCTTCAACCTGGTATATATTATAGGTATACAGTCTTCTCGAGCACATGTACCCATATAAGCACTGCTTTTTCTCATACTCTTAAAATAAACCCTCACCAAAATCTCAAGCCTATGGCCGCTGAGAATTTTGTAAAATAAAATTTATGTATGATGGGAAGACCTTATTTTCCCTGAGTATCCACTTCAGTACCTTACAGTGGATGTGCCTCCACTTTAAAGACCAGGAGTGAAAGTACAGTTTCATAAAACAAAATGAAAGATTAAAATCATGTGTGGATTTGCTGGAGCTTCAACTCAGTACTTTTCTAATGCTGGTGGTAGAAGCAGCAAGTGCTCAAATGGAAAATGTTAGCTTTGGAAGCACCTGAATGTACCAATATTAGTACAGTGTGGACATCCAAATATTTTTCCCTTATTATATTTCAGTAAGGATGCAAGAAAGATGAAGTATTGCTCCAAAAATATTCTTCTGAAGGAAAAAAAATAAATAAAAAGAGAAAACATCTTTAGGCCTTATGCTCCAATATTCTGCCCTTGCGGGACAAATCCTGCCCTCTAGTGTTGGACTCAGTTCAGCATATTTTAACTTTTTTTGGCAATGCACATTTCTCAAGATCTCAAAGTTTCTCTCTTCGATTAACTTTGAGACTTTATTGCATAGGCACTCTTTCCATCTAAAGAAAATTTCCTTTTGTTCTTATCAAAATTTTGTATGCTTCAATTTTTTTTTTTTTTTTTTCTGTGCCTCCATCCTTATTGGCTTCTGTCCCATTGGTCACCCAAGAGTTCTGGGTGGGATTAAGGAAGAAAAACTTTCCTTCTCTTTCCAAAGATGCCAACATGGTCAAGGATTAACAACAGGAGTTTTTCTTCCCAAATAAAACACACTTTCTGAGGAACATAACCTAACACAAAACTATTCTGCAGACAAGTAAAGGAAATGTCACAGCTTAGAATTCAGCCTGGAAGCTATTCCATATAAACATACCTATATGTACATGTAAATATTTTGTAGGCATAGTATATATTCATGAAAACAGACAAACAAACAACTAAAATTTAAGTGGTTTTTTTTTCAGTGAGAGCAGTTAAAAACTGAAATTTCACAGAGGCACATACGGGAGTCCTCGTGAGCATTAACTATCTATTTGACTTTGCATAGATAGACTGGACTTAGTCTTAAAATTCCATTCAAAATCTTGGTTTTCCATTTTCACATCCAGAAGAAAAAAAGGAAAGAAGACAGATTGGGTTATGATGGGGATTTAACAGTATAGGTTATTTTGCTGAAAAAAAGTCTCTCCGAATATTGTTTGCCTGTAGAGGTTAACTGCACAAACCTAAAAACCCCAGCAAACTGCTACATGCAAATCTGTCTGTTACTATATAACAAAGCTTAACTATGGCCTTCCTAGAGTAACCAGGATACAAGTAAAATCTCTTCATTAAAAAAAAAAAAAAAAAAAAAAATATATATTGATTTTTAAGAAGTGTTTGACAAGTACAGTGTTGTTTTGGTTTGCTGTTTGTGAGTTTTTGGGGGGTTTCTGTGGTTTGTTTGTTTGTCTTTTTTCCAAACAGTACAAGGCAGGGGAAATGTAAATTTTTATTTATGTTGTTCCTATCAGGTACATGTTCTGGTGAAAGCACACCCAAAGGTCTATACTGTAGAGAAGCAAACAGATCAGGCATAGTTAGATTATTTTATATACTTTCAATCTTGGCAGACTAAAAAGCAATCCCAATAAATAGGTTACACCCACTTTTCTTGAGCATATTGTGAGTTGAAATTAAAAAACTGAATTAATTGAATAAATGGAATTAAGGGAAAAAATTGACATTCAATTTTTGCTAAAATGTGTTAATATTCCTAATTCATTTTTCTTTCAAATGACTGGAAAAACACATCAACCGGCATACCTGGAGATATAGACTGGAAACAGTTTGCATATGTACATATAAAGACTCATGCTTCATTTATTTTATATTACAACTGATAATGTTAGAATATTTGCAAAACATTTGCTGCTTTCTTTTGCATCTACTTGTGATGATTTTATTTTAAAGTAAATAGTAATCTGCTTTCTAAAAGTTCCTTCAGCATCACACCATTTATTGGACACTGAAAGGAACAATAAAGACACTTTGAAAAGACTACTAATGCCAAACCTACTTTACAAATGAATTGTAAAGGAAATGTTCTTTTAAAATTTTTCCAAGAAGGATGCATAATGTCCTACTGAAGAAAGACCTGGCCATGGCTGTGCTGACCTGGAAAGGTCAGAGGAGAGGTGAAGGTACAAGTCTGTAGCAAACTGTTTTCACTAAGAGTCAGCACATTAAATTCAGCTTCACCTGCACATATATCCCATTTAATGTAGTTCATTGCTTTTTGCACTTAAAAACCTTCAGTCTACAATGTCTTATAAGTGATGTTCTGAGAACAATAAGACTCCATAGTTCAGATGATCCATTTTCTGGTAAATGTTGTTAGTTCTTCATGATTAGAATAAAATTGAGTTTTCAGATGTGTTCATGTGCAAACAGAGCTTGCAAACACACACAATGCTAAGATATTGTAGCTTTTTGTTAACTTAATTCAGCAATTCTCATGTATAATAAAGAGTCTGAATGGATTTTTTTAATATGATGCCATATATACAACAAATAAATCAAATACACAATTAAATTTATTCTTGATAATGTTTTAGATGAGGAATTATTGTTTTTTCTCAAATTTCACAGCAACATAAAAATAAGCCATTATTTTATCTGAATAATAACCCCCTTTAATCTAAATTGCTAATAAAACGAGAGAGCAATGTAAAAAAGGCTGCTCTGAAGGATATGCTGACTTCACAAGTGGAAGTGTTAGTATGTCACATCAATTTCAGTCAAAGTGTAAAATTTATGTCTGTTTATGAGCTCAATAGATAAATCATGCAGTGGTTGAAAGGACTTGGGAAAGATAAAAAGTACTGAAGAACTTGGAAGAACTCCTTAGTGAAATAAATGTTCTTTATAGAGATCTTAGACAACTGCATGTCAGAATCAAGATATTCAACTATTGCTTAATATTTCCCACAGATCTTTCTTTAGCACCAACTATCAGTATGGTATTTTCAATAATATTTGAGATTCAAATATAATTTACCATTTGAAATCATGTGACTTATAATCAACAGTGACATTTAAGAAATGGAATAAATACTTTAATGAAGGCACAAACGATGCAGAAACTGTTTAATGACTCAAACCTGACCATCTTTTTTATCATGGTGTTAGTTACTAAAAGAAAACCATACCAATACGCACCAAAATCCTAAAAACTGCAATTTACTTTAGTGAGATGATAATAGGAATCTAGCCCAGCTTAAGAAGATGGAAAAATGCATATGAACAAGAAATTCCAGATATTCTTAAAATCTCTATAACAGCTAAAATGAATCTACTTAATAAAATTATCATTGTACGGGTTGTGCAAAATTCCACTACAGCATTCCTAAGGCACCAGTTTTACTGAATAAATTTACACCCTATACAAGAAATTAGCAGTGATGAAGGTGGTCTACAGTGGACAGTAATCAGGACTCCAATCAAGAATTTGGATGAAATTCAGTGCAGGTAAAGATTTGTATGGAGAACACTGATGTCATACACCAGCACTCTGATGATAAAACACAGGGCAGGCACCTTTGTACCTTTGTATATCCTGGTCTGCCTATGAAGAGCACGTCTGATCCCCCTCCCCCAAACCCTAGGGGTGGCATCTCGGCCATGGAAAGACTGTCTCACCAGGTCTGGCCACTCAAAGAAAACGTGGAGAATCTCTCCTTCCTTGCACCTGCTGGGCTTAACCACAACAACATGTACACAAACACACTTCTCCCTAACTAGGAAAAGAACACAATTAAGGACATTAAAGCCACATTAAAAGACGAGCAAAACTATTGTGACACACAAGACAAATTATGGACTTTGGACCTGGTTAGCATAAAAGATTTGATAATCAGGATGCTTTAGCAAGAGCAAACAGAACTTTGAGGATCAAATCAAGACTAAGCTGAAGATTAAATCAAGACTTAGTGGAAAAGAAAATTACATCAAGTTCTGCAAGCAAGAGATATTGTAAAATGTAAAGATATTGTAAAGTTTTTTTATGTGATGATTAACCCAATCATTGTAGTAAAACATGACTAGCCTCCCTAGAATAGTATATAAGCATATGTAGTCCACAATAAAGTTGGATTCTTACCACTTCTCAGTCTCCCCGTCTCTCTCATCATTGCCAATACAAAACTTCTCACTCGGGTGAGCCATTGTCCTCAGATCACTGCAATTTAATCCTCTTCAGAGGATTTGTATTCTTCTTTTAAAGAAGATTAAGTTATAGTTATGAAGGGTCAAAATGTCACTGAAGGAGAGCACTTACACAGGGATTTAAAGTAGATTACTCAGCTAAATCTGTACTTTAAATTTATCGTATCTTTTAACATTTATGAGCATCTCCTTGCAGATGTAACAGACATTTTCAAAAAGTAAAGGTAGCTCCTATTTCCAGGGGTTTATCACTGTTTTTCATCAAAAGAACACCAGCTTTTGTAGCTGGGTTATCTTAGAAACCAGAACATGGTCTTTATATATAATAACAGTAAATATAAGATTAGCTGTATTATTTCAAAAGTTTATGCATAACTTATTGAATTAATTTTGTGGTATACAATGTATTCTAATATGCATACAAGAAAATCACAATATGAAAAATTTTGGGTAAAGTTAAAGGGGAGAGATTATTCAGATTCTTTGAAATTATTCTAATATATTAAATACACTTTGTATGTCTGTAAATACATATATATTTATTTTTAAAATGGCAGCTATAAAGTCTTAACTGGAAGCAGGATGTTGTGTACAGTGTCTTAGGGTAATTTTATCTTTTTCTTCAGCTTGTAATAAGAATATATTTTTAGAACTTTTTTATCAAGTTACCCTGTGTTGTATCACCAAAAGGACTATTAGTATGCTGACACCATGCACACACTTGCATAGAAAATTCTGTGAGAGTCAGCCTAACTCTTTTTTTTTTTTTTAATGTTCCAGATAAAGATTTGTTTTAAGAAAAATTGTGATAATATTTCATTACAGCTTAGAGGAAAAAATTAAATATTTATCTTATATATATTAATCTTTATTTATCAAAGATTATTAAAACAATGCTTTCTTTAAAGCATTTGACTGCAGGGAGAACATCACTTCTGACAGCTCATTCACTTTTCTTTGATAGATATACTAAAAAAATCATCCATATTAGAATTTTTTGACTTAGCAATATTAGGTTAACAATTGGAATCAATGATCTTAAGGGTCTCTTTCAACCTAAATGTTTCTATGACTCTTTCAATACAGTCCAATATGTGTCAGTCATTACATAATTTAATCAATTCTTTTATTACTGTTTGAAAAAGTTTGGTTACTTAAAGTAACATGGACATGAAAATACAGCTTAAACCAAGTGTCACCACTGGTGAGACAACATGAACAGATTATTTATTTATTACTTATTTATTACTCATTTAAAATCAAGTATTTGATTTTTGAAACCATAAGAGTGAGTGTCACACATCCAAAGGCTTCAAAATGAAGGGGCAATATAATTCTCATGGTTTGAAACTTGTAGTAAAAAATACAGAAATCTGGCAGAAAAATGAAATGCTCTCTAAGAAGTATTCTTATTCAAAAGAAAAAAATCATACCACGCTATCTGTTGCTGTCTAGCTATGATGCATCTTTCTGTCTGACCATCATTTTCAGGAACTTTATAAATGAATGGAAGATGCTTAAGAATTCCAAACAGTCTCAGTTGTAGATATGAACAGGAAATTCTGAATATGTCACCACTTTATGAATAAAATAAGGCAAATTACTAAAAGAGAATTATTTTGGCCTAAAGAATGAAAGGACTATTTTCTTAAGTAATGCTAGTGGACAGCTAAGTTCATGGTGCATGCACTGTGGTGTTTTCTATATTAAAAATTTAGAGAAAATTTTAGCTGCTAAAGCACCTATTTCTGTTTACCTAAAATTATTAAATTTTTGATCAAGCTTTCGAACTGAGCCATATCTGCTAAGAAGCAAAGACTAGGATTTATGTTTCAAACACTTAGATTAAACTGTTCAGTTTCATTTCTTGCTTGTTTTCAGTAGAAGGAAGCAAGTGCAAAGAAAGACCTGTCAGAAAAAAAAAATAAACAAAAAAAGTCTCCAAAAGATCAGTTACTTATACTTAAATCTCACATATATGATACAAGAATCATATTTTATGCCAGTTTTTTTTTTACAATTTCTTCCTAGTCTTTGAAAAAAATCATCAAATGTTAATAATGGTTTTTAAAAGCCATGGTAAAACTTAATTAAAAGTTCAAAGTCTGGAAATAACATGTATGTTAAGGTCAAACATACTGAACAATGAACATGAATAAAAAGGTATAAAACATTAAATCAATAAAAATATCAGAGCTGTTTTCTACACAGAATGTGTTTAATTATTATGTGAAACTACTTTCCAAACAAGTTTGACTAACAGAATGATCTTCACTGACTGAGCTGAAACATAACAATTCTCTCTTATTCAGAGACTACGTTACTGTTTCAATGTTTAATAACTTTATGAAGAGAAGCAAACAAAGGGTTTAAACTTAACCTGTTAAATCAATAGCTGAAAAGATAGAAATGCAGGTATGTGTCATCAGTCAGACACAGCTACAGTCTGGAGGGGAAGGGAGGCAGCAGATTCCCAGCTCCAGTCATGTCATATAACAAAGACAGAACATACGTGCTGTACGTTGGCTGTACCTAATCAAATTGTAAATGTGGAAAATTCCAAGAGTTTTAGAGTTTTTTACCTTTTAAATTCTGAAGTTTAACTAACGGGCACATTAATAAAGATGTTACTTAATTCCTTTAACATGCACGTTCTTATGCAGCATATTCACAATGTCCATAATTAGCACAATAAGAATGCATTGTAGTAAAGGCTATAGTAAAAGAGGCTAATAGACTGTTAAACAGCATAACTGGACAAATAGATGTCAATCTTTAAGCTGACTGAGATGAGTAGCAGACATTGATTGTACTTCTGTGGAGCAGAGTTGAGCATAATGATATCAAGATCTGAAAAATCCTCTAATAAAAATAAGACATAAGAAGCAGAGTTACACAATTAATAAAAAATTAAAAAGAAAAAATCATTAAATTAAAAAAAAATTGTAATCAATCTGGACATTTTTGTTTTGTTATTTTGTTAATTTAGGAGGCAGAAGAAGAGTTATAGGGTGCTGAATACTTACTCCTATTTATTCTCTTCACTGAGCTTCTGTTTGGGATTGTTTAGTAAAGGATTGTGGCAGAGACAGAAATTTGGTCTTATCCACTACAGTCTGCTAATATATAAATATGCAAAATACTCAACAAGTTAAAGCATATCTCTATTATATTATGTTCCTCTAGCTCATATGTATTTTCTAGATGAAAAGTGTGTTCTGCCTGCCACCCCAAATACTATATGAAACTCAGGCAAACACATTCCCCCCTATTAAAAATTTCTTTGAAACTGCTACAGTAATTTTCAGTAACTTAGTGTGCCTCTTTTCACTCTATTAGTAACCTACTGGTGGTACTATTTTATTTCTTGAAAGAAAATTCAGGTATGCTGAAAATTCAAAATGCTTGTTCTAGGCTTATCTGAATAGTATACACTAAAAAGTTCAGACAAAAACATAGGAAAACTTCTGAAAATGATTGATAATACACCGTGGCAGAAATTAAGTGACTGACATTTGCCCATCCAAAAAACTAACCTGAACTTTGTAGCACTACAAACAGATTCATTCATACAGCATTATGATGGAATTCTCTGACAGTTCTCCACAGAAACAAGTAGCTTTAATAAATAAAAATATTCACATTAAACATATTTATTGCCTGTTCTCCAAAAGGACACACTTGAATAATGTTCTGAATTATAATACATACAAACATAATACAAGAAGAAAACTTAATACATGTGAAACTTATGAAAGACAGAAAAGGTTAAAGCAAAAGAAACTCAGAGTTTTCACTGAATTACTTATATCTGTTTTCTTTCCAAGCAATACACTGTAAATAATGATTTCCCTGTGTGCATGTCCAATTGTGAAAGTCCTAAAAATCTTAATTCAATTTATTTTTTCAGCACAGGTTTTATTAAACCTCCAAGCAATAACAAAGTTTTATATCAATATTGGTAGTGTAATAACATTTATAAGGTTGTTATGTTTTTGTAAAAAACTGCACTGATTTAAGATATACTAATACTTTACATGGTTATATAAAGTAATTGTATGCAAAAAGATAATTGACATTTATCTGACCAACAGAAATATGTTTTTGAAAGTATTTTTCTACAAGTTCAAGTGGAAAGAAAAATATTCTTCCAAACAATCATAATGAAGAGGTTACAAGCTTAAGTGCTCAGTTGAGCATCAATACCAATAAAGGTCGTAAGTCTGACATTTTCAGCTGCTTGCAGGAGCTGATATACTTCCTGACATCTCCAAGAATTCTTAATAACTTCAAATTACATAAAAGGCTAGAATTATATCACTGAGTCACCAGATTTATTTTATAACACTGTTATGAACTAAAGGATAGGCCAGTGAAATAACTTAATTACTTTATATAACCATGTAAAGTCAGGAATAAAAAACGAGTTCTAAACAGGCTGCAAAACAGATGTCGTTATACTGGTTATCATAAAGTCTGGAAGTCAAAAGATTAAATATTTTTATCAGGTTTACAGGTTTGAATGGGAAAAAAATCTCAAGCATAATAAAATCATAAAACATTCACACCTAAAACTTCAAGCTGTCATGTGTTTTTATGCCAGTGTGGTACAGCCAATAGAACCACAAGCATGGAAGCTGCCTAAAGATCAGCTGGCTGCATGATCCACCTTGTATCCTGAGAGCCACAAAGCACCTGTATCTAGATGGGGGTCATCCATAAAATGAGTGGAATAAGTCAAACTCAGGCCCATATTCACCTTATCAGTCGTTTTTTTTGGCTGCAACTGCAACCTAACATCACTGATAACACTGCAAGGCCTGCTGCCATTATCCTGACCTGGAAATGCATGGCAATGACTATGACTAACTTATCCACTTAACAGGTAAATGCATGCTTGAATCAATATTAAGAAGTGGCATAAATCAAATCTTCCTTTTGATTCAAAGATGCCTAAATACAACACTAGATCTCATGTGCTCAACAAATTTGGGCATGGGTGGTCTTCACTTGTGGTCAAAACCAAATAGAAATGCAGCTCAAGAAGAAACCTAACCTAAAAAAAGGTGTATGAATAAAAAATTACTTGAATTACAAATTCTTTACCTATTGTATGTAAAAAAGTTCTTGCTTTAGCCCACGACCAGCAACAAACTGGAAAAAAAGCATGCTTGTAAAAATATAGTCTTAGTATATCAACATACTTTGTTGGTGTTACCAGACCATCCTGGGACCCCAAGGTGGTGGTGTGATATTGTTTTCATCACTTTGTGCATGTTATATTTATTAGTGTGTATGTCATGTTGTTCTTTATATATATGGTACTATNTATATATAAAAAAAAAAAAAAAAAAAAAAAAAAAAAAAAGAGATGAGAGTCATTGCATGGCAGGACTGCAAATAAGGATAGACCTTAAAAAAAAATTCTGTAATCAGTTTATTAAATCAAAATAAATACTTTTGCTGAGCCTAAACCTATTTAACCAGAGAGATCAGAAGATGCCATGTGCTGTTCTAATGCATATTAAAAATTTATTCAGACTGAAGCAACTTCAACAAGGGAGATCAGCAACAACCTTCATCAAGATTACCATTCAGCATGTTTATGGTATTCTTCCAGCAGACTGCATACTAGGATTTCAGATATGTCCCTTGTATGGAGAAAATACACTGAGGTCTTTCATAACCTCACTAAATACCCAGGTAAAAGGAAAAATTATATTAGAAATGTAACTAAAACTTACAGTCCATTTTTATAATTTCTTTCCTTTTTAAACAGCTCTGTTGCTGAAACTCTGAAAATTCTCTTAACAAAAGCCTGTATACTGTATTATTTTCTGTAAATGTGTCCTTTTTTTTTTTTGTTGTTGAAAATTTTAGTTTTTAATCAGCACGTTATAGTGCTGTATACACATTGAGAAATGTTAGTGGGTTGTACCATGAAGTATCAGTAATTTTGTTTAATTTATGAAGACCTGTGGAGTGACACCTGGTTATCTCGGCTTCAGTAAGGAAAACTGGCACTAATAATAATTGGAGAGGATTTCAGTTTAGGTCCTTTGAAACACTTAGGTGTGATATTACAAAGCATCTCAGTCTTCAAAGACAGAAAATTTTAAATTTCTGGCCTTTTCACAGAAAATATGCTTTCAGAGGATTCTTTTTGAAAGGTATTAAACCATTCTGTTAAGATATCTGGAATCTATAACAGAGAATTAAGGACTTTCAAATTCAAAGTCTATAAATTAGGTTTTTTTGAAAAAAATGATAGTAGGATCATTCTTCAGCTTTTTTTACTTTTTTTCTTTTTTTAGTATGGGTTAACAGCCTTCTATTTTAGCAATAATAATGTGGTTCTAGAAAGTTTATCATCAAAGTTAAGGGTTGCCTGTAGTCTTGAATTTTACTTATTAATTACATAGAGGTAATGCATAAATTATTTTTGTCTTTATAATGCATGACATTGAGTATGACTGGCAGAAAAATATCAAGACACCTCTTGTATTTGCTAACATGGTAGCTGTTTGTTAGTTTCCTGGAGTTAAAAAACTAGTAACAGCACATGTTTTACCATCTGGGTTTCCATTGGTCACCTTCCAGTGCATACAGCGATACCAATACAGTGTTATTCCCCCATATTCAAAACTCTTTCCAGGAACTATCTCTACAGGACCTATGTCTGAAATCTTTCTTGTGGCTCCAGCTTGCATTCTACAGTCCAAAAAAACATGATGAATAGGGCAGACAACAAAACTGGAATAGTGAGAATATAGAGAGCCCTACATCTCTCTGATGTTAACGTGTTTCTGAAGGTGAGCCAAAGAAGAGGCAAAAGAACTTGGGAAGACTTGCCTCTCTCTTAATCCCATAGGCAAATTGTAAATAGGATTAAATTTACTATTCATACATAAAATATGTTATGCATATCAGTTCATTTACAAGCATCATTTCATGCCATTTTTAGGTGGACATGCTAATAATGTAAGACAGGTGAACTGCATCATTAATATCCTTTCTTAATAATTAAAATGAGATGAAGTTCAGTTAAAGTAAGAATTTTCTATAGACTATGACACTATTTAGGTAGTAATAGAAAAAAAAAATTAATAGATACAATGTCAAGATTCAGTTGGTGAGCTGTAAAATATATCCCAAGAGGGTGAGAAATCATGTTCCAATCCTGAGCAAAACTCACATCTTTTTGGAAAAAATGATTCAAATAAGGATGTCCTTTACTTTGCGTCTACAGAACATGTATAAGGCATCAAAGACTGCAGTTTGCCTTCTTTTTAGCTAACTGCAATCACAAAGACAGTTTCCTTGAGGTTACATGTCACAATCCATTAACTTTCTCACAATTAAAATGAGATTCTATTTTTAGACAGTTCTTTGACTGCTAAACAAGGGGAAGGAGATTTATTCAGGCACTTTGTGACAGGATAAAAGTTTAAACCTTATACTTAGCCTAAAGCAGGAAATGTATTGAGAGTGCAGATGGTTAAAAGTTTCATCAACAATAAAAGATGAGGAATTCTAATAAAACCAATGAGAACATTAAAATGAAAGAGGGAAAAAAGCTATAATTCACCTTCATCTTAAAACATTTACTATACTTTTGAACTTGTAAACATTTCACACTTTAGAATTCTAAAACTGACTTGCAAAACTAAAAAAACACAGAATGACCCACAACTGGTTGGAAAACAAGACTGAAAGCCAAAATCCAACCGCCAAATGATGTCAATATACTTCATCAAAGTAGTTATTGCTACTGCAAAACACACATTGTGTACTTCAGGTGTTTGCAGGAAGTCCCCTGAAGTAAGAGGCTGAACTCCATAAATAAAATAACATCATTAGACAAATACAGAAATGACAATAGATGACTTCATATTAGAAATACCAGAAAGAAATAACAGCAGGAAAAAAATATATCATCTGACATATAAAACTTAAATTTCGAAATTTTTCATAGGGTTATGAGAAGGTAACGTTCATAATTTTGGTTTGAGGAAACAGTGTAATTTCAGATATATAACTTGTGCCAACACTCTCTCTCCACTATATAATCACTATATCCACTGAATGATTTCACAAATGGATTTTTTTACAGACAATATATTTTCTAAATAAACACAGACCCTAGAAATTACTCAAGTACAAAAGATAAAACCATGACGGACAAGAATGGGTAAGATTAATTTAGATAAAGAGCATATGATTGTGCTCATGCAATAAAAGACACTTGAGCTGTGTAACTATACAGGCTTAATGCATGGAGCAATGTCTTAAGATTCCTTAATGTCTTAGCCATAGAAGGGCTACAAGCCATCATCTGCTTTTTCATTCACAACTCTTGTAATTACACTTAAGCAATTGGGACAGAGTTTCTGAGACCCTCTGTCATTTTCCTTGTTCTCATATGGTTATTCTCATGGCCATGCATTACTGGTTAGCTGGGTTCCAAGCCCCGGCATTGACTGGCAGCAGTTTCCCAATCAGATCTCTTATGAAGCTGCAGGAATTTCACTGGCCAGAACAGAGAGGGCGTGGAGTTCAGACTAATGAGAATATCCAGACTGGGGTCTTTCAAAAAGTCTTTATAAAGGGTAGTCTTTCTAAAGTCTTTTTAAAGGGTAGCCTGGAAAAATAAACTCCTCTGTTGCCACACGAACATCTGGAGCTGAGGTGTCTCTGTCTCCTTGCCCCTCTACCTCCCCCCACCATGTACAACCTTGTACAGGTCCTACAGCCATGGACCTGCAAATCTCAGTAGTGCTGTCATGGAGGATTCTCATGTGAAGTGATTGCCACCTTCATAAGAGTCACACCTTCATTCTCCTCTTTTTTCCTTATTTTGTTGATTTCAGCTCATATTAAAGAAAACCAAAACATGGTGCATAAAAGAAGTAGATAATAATAATTAAAACACTCAAGTATTGTCCAGCAATATGTGCTCACAGAATCTTAAACTATGAATGTAAAGCAGTTGATCTGATTATCATGCTCCAATCAGTACCATCAGTGGGAATAGCAAATAGTGAGCTTGAGTGAGTCCCAAAGAAATACAGTGTTAAGGAAAAATAATGGTGGCAGTATAACCCTAATCACTGCTATCATCACCATTTGCTGCAAAGGAGAGACCACTAATAGAAAAATATTGGTGTGGAGAAGTAGCACCATGTTTCCTGGCTGACCACTGGGGAATATATTTCCCTTCCTGTTCATTTCAACATTCACAATATGTCACAGCCACAGACCCTACTTCTAAAAAGCTGCTCAGGCAAGCCTTAATGTCTTTAGTGCAATAAATGTATAGCTTTCTAAACCTGAGGTTAACATCACCATAACTTTCCACTTTTTATTCTGCCTGTTTTGCTATTAAAACAGTAAGGTAACTAGAAACAAAGTGAAACACTTAGGGTAAATCAGTTTATGGACAATGTTTAAGGAGCACTCCCACTCATCTAATTCAGTTGCTTTCAGTTACTGAACTGTGAAAAGTCTCTCAATGTTTTGCAGCATCTTTTGCACAAAACTAATTTTGACAAGATTATTATCAAATCATTTTCATCATATGTGCCCATAAGGTACTATTGAAAATAGTATCAAGTGTTTTCCCTTATCCTTAAGGTGAACTAATTAACATGGAAATTAACAAAAAATTATACCAGATGTTAATAAGGAAGAGGTCTTTTTAGCTGCAGGTCAATACAACCTATTGAAAAGGGAAAAATTCAATACATGCATGCATACTAAGAGATACCAGGTATTTTTTAATACAATTAATCAACTTCAGAAGGTACTGAATTTCACACTGTCAGAAAAAAAAACCCGCAAGATATTTATATTGCAAAGGTTCTTATTTCTTTGAGACAGAAGCAACACAAATGAGGGTAGGGTAACTTGGATAATTTTTTTTAGTTAAATTTCCACAATTCTATACAACTTCCTAATTTCCACAATAATATACAATGAATCTGTTTTGTTGTTTTCATTACATACTAATTTTGGCTTAGGTCTGTGAAGATTCTCATTGAGGCATGAAAATAAGTTTTATAAATACCCCAATAAAGTCTTAGAATATTAACAATATTTTTCAAATAGTATCCATTATAATGTGGGTTAGCAGAATATAAAATTTAAGACCTTCCAAATATATTAGAAATTTGTAGCTTCTATTGACCTCCTAGCAAAAAGTATAAGAACAATAAATTTCATTTTCACTTGCAAATATTTTTAGTTATTTTGTGGGTATTTGCAAATTCAGGTCTTCATTTACTATTAATTGACAATAGAGACAGTATAAAAACTCTTTAAGTTTGTGAAAGGACTAAATGCCTATTTGAAATTAATTTGTTGGGGTATAACAAAATAAGTTACAACATAAGTTTAAAATAGTTATTTTAGCTCATACCTTGATAAACAGCTTTGAATCCTGGTGAGCCAATGCTGTCATCAGATTGTAAATGAAGCCACATCTGGTTGCTCATGCTCACAATAAGATCAGGAACACTAGATCCAGTGAGTCTGTATGTAGGATAAATGGCAAAGTCATTTGTAGATGCATAAATTACTAGTACTAATACTACTACTATCACCACTACTACCACAAAACACTGGCTTTTAAGCTATTCACATCCTATTCTAACCAGTTGTTTTTCTGATAAAATTAACTATTCCATATGAAATAGAACAATGTGAAGTAATAGAAAAAATATTTTGAATGACTGCATTCAACAATCATTAAACACTTCTAATAAAGCTGTTCCTACCTAAAGTTTCCATTAAGTAATTAAGTTGTAAGAGATGGGAGTGACTGTATGAATTAGTTTTCACCTGTTTGGATCATTATTGCTTTTCTGCCAAGCTTTTTAAAAGTGAAGAAAATTGCTTTACATGCGTTACAGCCTGTGTGTCCAGAACTTACTACAGTCACATCTACTCCATTCAAATAACTCACAATGATCTCTCAAATTTCAGGGAAACTGCTGTTTCTCACACAGTGATGTGTGATAGCTCTGTATAAATAAGTACAGTGCAGTATACAACACATATAAGGCAAACTGGTGAATCCCATCATACAACTTCAGCACCTGTCAGTAGTGTCACTTATACATCTATAATTCTGATATCAAAAAATTGTGTGTCAAAAAGAATCATTAGGAAAGATTGCTTCTTAATAGTGAAAAACAAGTGCATAATCATGTTCTAGTCCTGAACAGCCATTCAGATCCTGGTGATAGGTATACAGTTTTACAAAAAGTAGTGGGAAAAGTCACACATAAAAAGTGGTGGTAGAATCTCATTAACTAAACTTTTATCAGATACAAACCAGAAAATTCTCTGTCTTTCTTCCAACTCTCAGTCTTGATTATGCAAAACAAATAGGCATTAGTTAAGTAAAACTAATGATGTGCCAAACCAAGATAAGATGTTCTAGAAGCAGTATTTCTCAAGAAAACAGTGTATGGATTATTTCAAAAACACATTATCTAAATATAGTAAACCAGATGTTAATACTGGTAAAACTTAAATTCAAAGACATAACAAAAGGAGAGCTGAGCAGAAACAAGATGAGAACTGAGGAACCATGAGAAAAGTTATAAGCATTCTCTCTGTCTTCAATTAAGGTTATGAACAAAAATCTATATCCCATATTTACAATAATTTGGGTTCTTACTCAGATATATTGAAAATAAAATTTAAAACCACAATCTCCATAAGAGAAGAATGGGCTTACTAATTACTTCTAAACCTAGCACCTGGAACTGCTGATAAAATGGCTGAGTTTACTCCAATATGACCTATAAGATTTCTGGTTGTCTACTGTTAGTAAGTATTTGGTTATTATGATACTGTAAGTACAGAAAAGGAGGGGGGGGAATCCATTATAGCTCAGCATATGCAAACACACAAACAGTGCTTAGCTTGGATAAGTAAGGAAATCAGGAAATAATGATAAATAGCTAGGTTGTTCAGTTTGACCTGTGTAAGAATGAAAATAAAGCAGCTGCTGAGTCTGAAAACTGAGCTGCTTACCAAATTAATTGGGAGCTGTACAGGTTCAAAGTGATGCTAGGTATAGTCAGAATATTTAACTTTCTCATGCTGATAAAATAATGAATGTTGATAAAGTTGGGACATTCATTTAAATGAATAATAAAACCAGCTTAGGAAAGGAAGATACCTCACCAGACAGTGAGTAACATAAAAAAAAGTAGTTTAGGAGATGCCTGCAGAAATACATATACAAAGAAAGAAAATGTAAAGATTACATATAAATTGAAGGACAACTGGAAACTTGTGGGTTTTGTGCAAAAATTTCTCAATGGCTATTTAGATGTGTAAACCTATTGCATTACCAACTAACAACTGTTTAAATGGCTCTCTTTATTCTCAGTAATCTGATTAATGTATGAAACCTACACTGATAATTACTGAACACAGATAAGATGAACCCTGAAATTTTAAGTCATTATGAGTAGGATAGAATACTTTCAATTAATATAAATGTCTCTATATAATGCAAGCAAGAAAAAAAAACCAAAACCCAACACCCCCCCCAAAAAAAAAAAAAAAACAACACAACAAAAAAAAAACCAACAACAACAAAAAAAACCGAATAAAAAGCCACAACTGAATAAGGTAAACTCTTCAAATAGGCAGTCTTCTCCCTTCAAAATTCCAGTGGTCTATCCATAGATGGCAGATATGAACCAAAAAAAATACAATTGCTTCCTCAGATTCACATCTAGAGGAATAGGAAGAGGGGCAAGACATTTGGAAGGGAAGGGAAGGAAGTGGGAGAAAACAATTCCTTCCCCCAAAAATAAAAAAAAAATAAAGACAAAAGCAGAAATCAGTAAAATGTGGAGTCATTTTTTTTGTGGTGATGGTAGTTTCTGTCTGGTTTTTGGTTTGTTTTGTTTGCTGGTTTGGTTGGGGTTTTGTTGTTCTTTCTGTTTGGTTTTATTCCTTGAGAATGCCTCCATAGATAGAACTACATCCTTCAACTAGGATAGAAGATAAAGCAGATCAAATGTTTAGGGAATGCAGATCTGTCTAGCAACACATGCTGTTACAGACTCTGAGTTTGTCCCAGTCTGTAATCATCTCAAGATCAGATCATCAGCAAGTTCAAGAGAGACTTGCAGACCAGCCAAACAGGCAGTTTGGCTGGTGCTAACCTCGTTTCATGTGGTGATGAACCTCGGTTCATCTCCACATGAAGGAAATTAAAAATGTTGAGGCAAACTTAAGCTGAGCATCTCACTACTCTGAATGGATCACAGGTGAGAAAAGGCAACTCCAATTGAAAGCAATTTTTTGCAACAGCTTTCTTGCCCACTCTGCTTAGTTATCCACAAGAAGCCAGATGCAAGCTATTAAGAATGGCCTCTAGGAACAGAAATATTGTTTTTTACCAGTTATGAAAGGGTAGGCTCTTTTCCAAGCCCCCAATAAGTTTCCTAATTTTGTAGAAGAAAAGGTTTACTATAAAGCATTTTACTACCATGGATGTTTTTACTGTGTACTGAAATAGCTGACATAATGAATTGGTTTTGAATCACTAATGTACAGTTTCTTCTTTTTATTGAAGGAAAAACAACTAAAACTTTTCTGTACAAGAAATTGTTAAAGATTCATGTTTTAAGGGGATCATTAAAAAAAATTAAGCTTTAATGTAAGTGCTGCAAGACAAACATAAATCATAGCATTTGGAGGCAAAGCAGACTAAAAACATTCTAAAGCAATGTGTTAGTTTAATACACAAGAACTTAAAAACAGAAAACAGGACATTGAAGGAAACATTCTGACTGATAAACATATGATGATCACTAATGAATTATTTTGAAAGGGTAGTCACTGGTTCTAGACAAACTCTGTGAAATATAAGAAATTACTGCTTTCAAAACTTCATAACCTAAGCATATTTAGATTACTGTTAAGTAAGTTGTATTACTGGTTTCCAGAGCTAAACATCTTAGCCTATATAATCCATGAAGACTACTAAATTTTCCAACAAGTAAGGATTACAGATGAAGAATTGGTAAAAATCATAAAATTGATGTGAATATCCCCCTTTAAGATATTGGTGATTAGATTTTTTAAAAAACTTTACTATAAATATTAAAATTATGTACTTTAATAAATTAAAACCCAACAGATCCTTAATTAATATGCCAAACAGACTAGCAAAGAAATATATAAAATTTATTTGAAATAATTTGCTCTTCATCAAAGTATATTGGGTTTTGTATGATCTCAGTGCTATCTTTCATGAAGTTAAAATACTTTTCCTAATTATTTTCCTAATGTTGTCAAAAAAAAAAAAAAAAAAGATGGGGAATCTGCACATTATTTTTTTTCTCATTTTAAAACATCAAGATTCCTTCATATTCCCCTCGAGCTGTAGTGCTACAGCTTTGATGTTACACAGACAATTGCTAATGGATGAGAGTTCAGACATTATGGAAAGCTTGTGCTAGGACAGGTCATTTATATATCATGATCCTCAACTCCCTCAATCTTCTTTCCATGAAGTATTTAAAGGTTCCCTATTTACTGACCTGCCTTTAGACAGTTACAGTGTTCATAGGTTGACTGGCTTATAAACATCCTGGCACAACTGAACTCATTATAAAGTTTGAGTTTATTTACAATACAATGTTTGTTACAATGTTTAAATTTACAGTAAAGCACCCAATAAAGAGGTAGCTACTACCTTGAGGACTTTAGCACCTGAGAACTGGAAAATGTTGCATGGGGCTGAGGCTTATATGTTGAGACATGACAATTTTCTGCTAAGCTGAAAGATTCAAATACTTAGAATTATGTTTGAATTCCAACTAAATTGGAATTTATATTGTGTTCCAACTAAATCAGAAAAGCTACAGAGCTTTAGAATCAAATGTGTGACATTCTATAGTGATATTCTGCATCATTTCTGCAGAAATTATTCGGGCATTTTGTCTGCTAGCAGAAGATTGAAGAGTGTAAGAAAAGCTGTATTATTTTTTTAAGATACCCTGAGAAATTTGGAAATTAAATGTAGTCAGAAAAGTCATTGCTGCAAGCTCCTTTATTCTCCTGGGATGAATAAGAAACTGCAAGGTGCTGCTCAAAGCTCATTAAATGTAACAGATGTTATTACAACCAACTAATAAAAAAATTTGATAAGAAAATCACTCTGACATTTAGTTATGAACTTTCTGATGATAATATATCTACAAGTGGACCTAGTGTTTTATGAGGGATGTTACTTTGCATTTATGGAAGACCCTTCTGAACAGCAAGTGAAATGGCACATACCTGTGATGCTTTTTAAGTATAACATATTTCATAATGCGCAATGCAATCCAGTGTTTAATAACTTCAAGAACACTGTCTCAATAGAAATTCTGATTCATTATTAATTATCATGAGACTATATTTTTGTCCTTGGGCCTTCCTGTATTCCAGTGTATTTCAGTTATTAATAATTTTGTTTCTCAAATGATTTTCAGTGTAATGCTAATTTTGCTACCCAAAAGGCAGATAAATTTATTTGCATAGATTTCACTTTCATCAAACATACAATTTACAATAAAGATGGTAGGACCAACACTACTATAATCCTACGTGATGGGCTGTGGAGTAATAGGGATAAAACAGTTGCTATTTTAGTCAAAAAAATATACTGAAGAAATGGTTAGAAGTAAAGTGTGTCTCTAGTGAGACCATTGTACTAGTTCTGGAAATGCCAGTGATGGATTTAGAAGTGGATGTCTGCTACAGGATTTTTAAAATGATATTAAAGTGAAAAAAATTTATAGGAGGTGATGTTATTATGGAGTGCTGCTTATTAAATAGAAATTAATATGAGAAAATAATATTTTAAATTTTTATTGTAATTTTTTGCTCAGTCATGGAAAATAGATGTGAACTAGGTAGTCACAGGCTAAATGGATTAAAATGGAAAGGTAAAAAAAAGAAAATTGACACATAGTTTTAATTTTGACTTATTTAATTGACGTGCAAAATTGATAATTTTGGCAAATTTTGACATATGAAGTATGCACAGTGTAGAAAACAATTAACAGTTTGGGATAGCAAATTTACTACTGAAAGACTTGACTCTTAAGGAGTTTTGCAATCTCTGTGAGCAAAAGCGTATCCCAATTCAAAAAGAAAAAAAATGCAAACACTTTTGTCTCAGTTACAAGTAATTAAACCAACTTCACCAGAAGGACTGTTGCATTATACAACTGGTCTGCAAAATGCAAGAATAAATAAACTCAGATGTGGAAATCCATTCCCACTTCATGTTTTTCTTGTAGTGTAATGTGTAAGCCCTCAAAACAGTGGGTTTCTTTGTTTGCTTTCATTTTTGTTTTTTCTTTTTTCTTTTTCAGATACTCAAAATATAGAATTCAATTTACTCAGTAGCAGATACTTGGTATTGCAAGTATCTGCTACCAAGAAAAACAAGCATTGAGAAAATAATGTAATAATTTTTCATCATACCTTTGAAGCCAAATTAAACTAGGGGTTTTCTAAGAACTTAGATATGACAGTTCAGAAATTAGCAATTAATAAATTTATATATTCATAAACCAGTACATACAATGAAATTATTGTCTTCAGGTTTCTCCCTGCAAAAGCATTCTAGTTTATTTAAAATAAAATGTGTGGGTGTTAAGATCACTCATTTCCTATAATTAAGTAAAGGAAACATGGCAATTATTTATATGGATATATTAAAACCCTCTCAAAACATAAAACTACAATGGATTCTTTTTGTCAAATGTGTTCAATACTGTCTTTATCCAACAGATTTTTATGCTGTTATTGTGTTATTATAAGTAATGTTATTATGGTATAAATGCTGCTAATTTGTCTTATTTAGTCATTGATAATTTATCAAATCTGTAATTTTGTTCTGTGTTTGGTGACAAGGATTCACGTGATAACTAAACCCTCTAAAAGCGCTAGCCAAAATATCTTGTTAACCACAAGCTCTCATTATGCAGTGAGAAAAAATGAGCATATGCAAAAAGAAGGAGATAGTTAAGGTAGATGAGATTAATTAATCTGAACAGGGTTCTATTATTTACGTTAGTCCAGACAATACTGAAGAGCTATATAATAAGAGTAGCTATCTAGTCTGGAATTTTCCTTCAAAGTAATCTAAATTCTTACACTGTCAATATATGACATTATATTATATTATTCCATAAAGCATGTTTAAATTTACTGAAAAGTAGACTGTGTCCTTTCATTAAAACTTTATATGCAAATCCAATTTTGAATATTCAAATTTTGAAATCAAACAGTGCCTTACTTTTTTACACAAGTTGTATCTTCTATTTGCTGAAATCCAAGCCTTTAATTTTTTTATTCTCTTAATTGCTTGTGAATACAATTACAGTTATACAGATAGTTGTTTTTAAAGGAAGCATTTTTTTTTTTTAAATTCAATTTGCAGTTTTTAGTCCCTATTGTTAAAGCCTATAAAGATGCTACTAATGATTTAGGGTGTACTTTGTTATGAACAATCTTCTTTGACTATACTTTAATTTTAGGCGTACATTAATTATCAAGTTCCATACATTAAAATTGCAAATTTAAGTAGATATATCCTGGCCTGGAAGTAACAACATGACAGAAAATTTCCAAGGAAAATTTGTGTACTTACACATACAACACTGTTCTGGTATCACCAACTTTCCCAGCATCTCCAACAGTAAGAGTATCATAGCCTCTTTCCAGTTCAAACTCTTCAAAAGCAAGCTTTATGACCTATTAAAATTAAATAACTCAGTTACTTCAAAACATTTCCACATGTTATCTAACCTGTTTAATTTTTTAATTATTTGCCTACTATAAATCAAATAATGATGCAATAATAATTATTTTTTGAAAGATACCTAGAAAGAGCGCATGTGCAGAAACTGATGTGTTTTCTCAGTCTTAGGAGCAAGTCACTGCCATAATGCTTCAGAAGTATCACATATGAAGATACCAGTGCCAGATACCAAAGATGCCAGTCACCACTAACTGCTGATAATTGTTCATTATTGAAGTAAGAAATCTATTTTCTTTTTTTTAACTGTACTAACTGTATAAAAATTGTATAGCTAGTATTGGAAGTATATTAAAACATTCTTATCTGTTGGATTATACAATAACAAGGTAGAACATATGAACTACCGATTCATAAAAAGATGGAGGAGGCTGGTTCACAGAAATTCAAAAGCACAAATTTTCTTGCATAAATTACTAACATTAAACTGTGATTCCACATAATGTCTAGTCATGAATTGCCAAGAAAATTACAAATGTAATTCTTTGACAAGTTATTTATGAAACTGTAATTTTTTAAGATAAAATAAAGTACAAAAATGGACCTAGTTTCTATAAAAGAACAATTCTAAGGCAAGCAATTTTAGAGTTCAGTATTGGCGAGTAGTTGCAGCTGATATATATGTACACATATATCAGGACTTTGTACCTTTTTGTAATTTGATACAAAAGGTTTCTGCAAGCAACTTGACACGAAAGTACAGGCAGCGATTTTCACAAAATTATTCTTTTAACTAACTTATATCTTTATACTAACTTTTGGAGATACTCCTGGGTAAGCTCTCAGACAACATCAGCCATTGCATGTAATGCAGGTAATTTTTCTTCTGTTTTGTGGATAGAGACAACATTTGGGTCAGATTTGAGCTTTCAGCCTTATTATGCTGCTTTTTTGGAAGAAACACATCGAAAAGCTAGGTTTTCCATCTACTTAAGTTAATTGCTATGTGATCATCAAGGCAGAATGCATCTCAATCAAATTTTAGCCCTGTAAAAAAGAATCATCCAAGCTAAGCTAGTTCTTTAAACTTTCTCAGTATTAAAAAAGAAAGCCAGGTCACCTCATTTCTGTGTTGGAATTGGAAAAGCCTAGTACAATGAACTGTAGAGAACTTACACCAGTAGATTTTGTGATCTTTACATTATACTTTGTTGCTTTTGTTTGTAAACGAAATAAAAATCTACAGTCAGGGAAAATCCACAGCCTTTCCACCATCAACAAGGGGGGGTCATCTAAAAGGAGATCAGGTTAGATCTGCCTTTCCTAAAGCCCTGCTGGTGGAGTCCCGTGCCTTGGTTGTCCATTGTCTCAATTATCTTATGATTTTCAGGCAATATGCTTCAGATAAAACAATATACATTTTCATCTTCTCCTGATGTACCTTCTTGTATTCCTAGATTATATCAGTGGTTAACATGCAAAATTTCATTATTAAATCAAGACTAATAAAGCCAAAATGAAGCAAAAATTATGTAGAAGCACAAAAAGAGGGTTCTTCCTGGCAAGAAAAATAACTGCAAGACTTGTAATGCAATTATTATTTCATATGGAGGAGGAAACCTGATAGAATATTCCATGAAAATATATGGTAATGTATTATTTAAATAATAGATTTGGTTTGACTCCAAATAACATATTTGGTTAGACTCACAAATTCTTTTATACAACAATTTAAAAACAAATATGAATGTTCACCCCTTTAATACTAAAATAAGTTAGAAAAAAAAAATAATTGGATATAAACCATAAATGAAAGTTTTAAGCTTCTGGCTAAGCATATAGGAAATGTGACAAGAAACATTCCTTTATGGAAGATACATTGTGAATATATATTACACACTATTAAACAAAATCTTGTTATCTTCATTTCCATGATAATTGTTATTCTGTGCTAACACATAAAATCTTTTGGAAACACCTTCAAATGGTCGAGGGTTAAGAGGACTAACTTGAATTCCTTCAATCTGACTCATAGAAAATAAATTTTAACGCATAGACAGTAAGCACCCAGTCTAGTCATTGCTCTTTTCACAGTCAGTGGACAGAAAATGGCACTTTTCTGCTATGACCTTTCCTGAGTTGGAAAGAACCCACAAGGATCATTGAGGACAGTTCCTGGCCCTGCACAAGAGCGCCCCGAGTCACATCAGGTGCCTGAGGCTTGCGGCTGTGATCACTTCCCTGCAGAGCCTGTTCCAGTGCCCAGCCACCCTCTGAGTAAAGAACCTTTTCCTGATATGCAATCTGAACCTTCTCTGACACAGCTTTAGGCCATTCCCTCAAGTCCTACCACTGGTGACCACACAGAAAAGATCAGGGTCTGCCCATCCTCCTCCCCTCACAAGAAGCTGTAGCTGCAGTGAGGTCTCCCCTCAGTCTCCTCCAGGCTGAACAGACCAAGTGACCTCAGCTGCTCCTCATACGGCTTCCCCTCAAGGCCCTTCACCATCTTTGTTCCCCTCCTTTGGATGCTTTCTAACAATTTAATGTCTTTTTAATATTGTGGTGTCCAAAACTGCCCCCAGCACTCGAGGTGAGGCCTCCCCAGTGCAGAGCAGAGCAGGACAATCCCCTCCCTTGCCTGGCTGGTGATGCTGTGCCTGATGCCCCCCAGGACAGGGTTGGCCCTCCTGGCTGCCAGGGCACTGCTGGCTCATGTTCAACTTGTCACTGACCAGGACCCCCAGGTCCCTTTCCACAGCTTTGACTCCAGTTTCTTGTCCATACATACAATCAGGATTGCTCCTTCCCAGGCATAGAATCCAGCATTTGGCCTTCCTATGGCAAGTTGAACTTTCTATGGCTGGTGTTTGTTCAGTGCTCTAATTTATAGAGGTCTGTTTGCAGTGCCTCCCTGCCTTCAAGGGAGTCAACAGCTCCTCCCAGTTTTGTATCATCTGCAAACCTGCTCAGTATCCCTCCAGTCCTGCATCCCAGTCATTTATGACAATGTGGGAGAGAACTGGGCTGAGGATTGAGCCCTGTGGAACCTCATTAGTGACAGGTCCCCAGTCTGGTGCCACCCCAGGCACTGTCACCCTTTGTCACCATGAGCCAGTTGCTCACCCATCACATGAGGTGTTTATGCAGCTGAGTTCTGGAAATTTCGTCTAGAAGGACCCTGTGAGACACAGTATTAAAAAATTTACTGAAATCCAAAAAGATCACATCAACTGGGTTCCCTTGATCAACTAGGTGGGTTACCCTGTCATAAAAGGAAATTAAGTATGTCAAGCAGGACTTTCCCCTCATGAAGAACTGCTCGCTGTGAACATTGACTGTGTTGGCCTTCACGTGTTTTTCAATATTTCCCAGAATAATTTTCTCCGAAATTTTACCAAGCTCTTAAGTGAGACTGACACAAGTCATATTACCTGTCTTATGAGCAGGAGCAAACTACCACTTAGCATTACTGTTTCTAATGACTATATGGGAGTTTTGATGACTATGGGAAACTAATATTTACCCATATCTATTTGGTTAAAATTTGTGTGTAGACAAAGGCTTGAATCATCAGAATAATTTTTAAGATTTTTTAGATGGCAGATTGAAGAATGTAAGACAGTTTTGTATGGATATAGATATGAGTACAGCATAGGAAAAACTTATGAGGATTCAATAATATCACAATATACTACACTATACTACATATGTGGTTAAACAATAGCAATTTATACACTAAAGGAGGAAAAAAAC
>VZRH01005782.1:1088514-1158858 GCA_013397555.1 Urocynchramus pylzowi
CTTTGTCACCATGAGCCAGTTGCTCACCCATCACATGAGGTGTTTATGCAGCTGAGTTCTGGAAATTTCGTCTAGAAGGACCCTGTGAGACACAGTATTAAAAAATTTACTGAAATCCAAAAAGATCACATCAACTGGGTTCCCTTGATCAACTAGGTGGGTTACCCTGTCATAAAAGGAAATTAAGTATGTCAAGCAGGACTTTCCCCTCATGAAGAACTGCTCGCTGTGAACATTGACTGTGTTGGCCTTCACGTGTTTTTCAATAATTCCCAGAATAATTTTCTCCGAAATTTTACCAAGCTCTTAAGTGAGACTGACACAAGTCATATTACCTGTCTTATGAGCAGGAGCAAACTACCACTTAGCATTACTGTTTCTAATGACTATATGGGAGTTTTGATGACTATGGGAAACTAATATTTACCCATATCTATTTGGTTAAAATTTGTGTGTAGACAAAGGCTTGAATCATCAGAATAATTTTTAAGATTTTTTAGATGGCAGATTGAAGAATGTAAGACAGTTTTGTATGGATATAGATATGAGTACAGCATAGGAAAAACTTATGAGGATTCAATAATATCACAATATACTACACTATACTACATATGTGGTTAAACAATAGCAATTTATACACTAAAGGAGGAAAAAAACCAGCTCTGAGGTGCATATCCAGATTTAATTTTGTTTTGCAATTAAAAATTCCAGTAATACTAATTTGACCATCACCATTTACATATGCTTAATATTAAAAGATTAAATGAAGAAAATAATTAATTTTCATTTAGAAAAACTGGAAACATGAAAATTGCTTCCAAACACATTATGTTTATTTCTGGATGATCAGTTACATTCTTCTTACAGAAGAATGATCCTATTTGCTTTCTGAAAGGTATGAGACAAAATTCCCTTATAAACAATTCAGAATGATTACTTCTTATTAGATAAATAGACTGTGAAAACATAAAACAAGAAAAAGCTTAAAAATGTGAGACACCTAAGGAGGTACCTATACAAAAGTTCTGCAAGTAAATTTGTCATAATTAGTTTTTCATTTGAAACATTTTGCTTTATCATAGGTATTACCATAATTTATATTTCTGCTGGCATAACTGCTGTTGCAAGCAATGAATAAAGGCAGCACCAGAGTTGTAGGAAATGCCTGTATGGACATTCTGCCTGGAGGAAGCAATAGGGCACATGGCAGTGCTACATTTCCAAAACATCGAGGTTTGCATGCTCTTTTCACTATTAAAAAGACCTATTTTACTATTACTTATATATATTATAAATCTATGCATTAAATAAAGAGAAAGTAATAAGTAAGAGCAGTTAATTTTTTTTAAGATGCAAGAAGAAATGAAAACTCCTCATATCTGTTATATTTAAAAGGAGATCAAGTCAACAACTTCAAAAAAGCATCAATGTGTTAATAGAAGTGTATCTAATCCCCGCAAAAATGAAACCAAACCGAACAAAAAAACCCAAAGAACAAAAAAAACAAAGAAGCCCCGCCAAAAAAGCCAAACAAACCAACAAAAACAAACAAAAAATCCCCCCCGAAAAACAAAATGGAAACCCAAACAAAGAAAACAAGAAGAGAAAAAAACAAAACTACAAAACCAAATAAATAAACCGACCCACAAAAACAAAAAAAAAACAAAACAAAACAAAAAAAAACCAAAACAAAAAGAAGACAAAAAAACCCCAAACAAAACAAAAAGAAAAAAAAAAAAAAACAAACAAGGAACATCTTAAGTTGCTTAAAGGAACATCTCTTAAAGATGAGAAAATACAAGACAAAATTTATTGCCAGAGTAAAACTACAGTACCATACATTAAAATCAGAAAATAAAATAGTCCTGAGCATCCATGATTAGAAAATTTAAAATAATAAAAAGAAAATGTGTTAGTTATAAAGTCTTTTTATAAAAGCTGTTTGCAACTGTCATAGGTTATTCCATTTAATTGACAAATATAACAGTACTTAATGTAACAGTATTTTCCTTCAAATGTGACAGTTTTCCTACTTTGCATCTTCTCCCTGCTGCTATGTAAATATTGAAAGTAACATAAATATTCAAAATTTTTTTTTCTATAGACACAAACATGGAAATACTGCTATAGTCTTTCAGATTCCTAAATTTTTTTTTTTTAAAAAAGTTTTAGGGGAATGGAGCCAGATTCTTAAAGTAGAGCTTTAAACCAAGGTTTGGAGCACCTATTTCATTTAAAGAACAACGTTATATGGAAGCAATGTCAAAAGATGTTGCCAGTATTAGAGAACACATAGAAGAATCCAGTATTCCTTAAAACTCTCAAAACTCCACTCTTTCCCTAGCTCACCCCTCCTACAGTGACATCTCTTCAATTTTGAAGTGGCAATGTAATTATGGCCAAAATCCAGAGGAAGAGGACACATAAAAAATTGACTATAAATAGTAATACAAATAGGTAACTCTAATGCATAAATTTTATGGGTGATTTATTGTGAAAGATGGCATAATGGTTTTTTTTTTTTCATATTCCTTTGTAAATTAAGTTATTAATTTTCTCTCAAAGCCCTTAAAAAAGGTAAAACATTTATCCCAGCTATATTATTCATAATTTGACATGGATAAAGATGCAATTAATAAGATGCAAAATTAATAACTTGTAACTACCAGGTTGAAATAGGCTCCAACTAGACAAAATAAAATTTATGCCACTACAATGGCCAGTCCTGTAAAATTTTAATACCTCCAGTTTTTGTGGAATGAGTACAAACTTATTGAAAACACTTAGATTATTCTTTTCGTTATTTTAAAGAAATGTTGAAGGCTTTGGTACTACTATTATCCAACAACTGCAGTTACTTAAAAACCAATTATAAAAAGAAATTTCCTTATTTTTCAATATTGGTATTATAATTCATATTCCTCATTCTCAGGAATTTATTTTCCTTTTAGCCTCCACTAATGACTTGAAAATTAACCTCATGACCACACCTGGTAGAAATTAAACAAAGATAAGAAAGAAATAACAGTAATAATATATCATATAATAGTAATAATGTAGAACCATAAATGCTGATGCTGTATTAAAAAAAGGAGGAAAAACATAAAATCACAATAATAATAATAGTAGTAATAATAATAATAATACAAAAAATCTAACAGTTTGGTTTAAAAAGACTATTATCAGGTGACTGCCCCATGCCTGGAGCATTTCTCAAGTAAGTAAACACAGATTGTCTTTTTCCCCACAGCTTTTCTTTCTTTGGATTGCCATTGATAACAAAGATAACTTTAAGTGTACTTGCCATACCAAACACAGCCCTTCCTCAGCAAGTTAATTAAGGCCAAATAATCTGAGATCTTTGGAGGAAAACAATAAGAATAATCTTAAGAAAAATCAGCTTATTTGTTTATGTAGTAAAAGTTACGAAGTGATTTGACACTAATCTTAGACTACTCCAATAAGGAAGAACTTTCTGCTATATAGGATAAAAAGGATGGACACACAGTGGCTGGAAGCTAAACCTATAAAAAATAGAGAATCAATTGCAAAAATGAGAATAATAAAATCCTTGATACTAAGAAGTGCCATTTTTAGTGGTAGCTGTTGATTATGTAAAATAGATCTATAACTAATTATCTACTTAAGGAATTTAAATACATCCACAGTAAGGGAATGAGCACATTTTTAGGCACAGTTTTGTTTCTTCTGTAGAAGGAGACATTAAAAAAAAATCCCATAATGATGATTTCTGAGTTAACAGAGCTGCCACAATCTGTTACTCAGTCAGAGAAGCAGCTTGTTGCCAAGTTAGATTTTAATCTTCAGCTATAGTGCCTAAACATCATGTCGAATTTCACTTTGCCATCTTAATCATGGAAACATTTTCCTTCTTCTCTTTTCTGTTTGCTTGATATGTAAACAAATATGTTGCCATTTCTAAGTACACAGAATAGTATACAGCATTAAAATTTAAGTCCAATGAATATTTCACATTTATGTGAGACATATTTTTAATGAATTATCAATCACTTTGATTTAGGTTTGAAAGATAAAATTAAAACAATAAAAAACAGATTCGCAAGAGGAGATAATTATTCACATGTTCACACTAAAACTTTGGAATTTATCACTTTTGGACAATTTTAGACAACTCTCTGATATAGTAGGATGATCTACGTCTCATTTTCTGCCAAAGAAAAAATGCCAAATATATGGCTTTCATTTTTGCTCCTGCTGCTGCTCCAACTGTCAGTAGGAAACAAATATGGAAATACAAGCTTTAAAGAAATACTATGTCATTTATTTTAAACTGAAAAATGGAAAAGAATTAAAAAAAACTACATCTATTTACTTGCCATTCATAAAAAATAATTCTGATTGTGCTAATTGTATTATTGTAAATCTTTTTCAAAACATTTTAAAGAAATACTTACAGATCTGTTGTTCAAAACCAGGTCTGAAAATACTGGTTTTTAATTTTGAAAACTAAAAGCTCCAGCTAGCATTTTTTTTAAAAACAAATTACACATAAACTAAGATCACATGAATTACCTGATAAGAACTCTGACTTAAATAAAGGCTGAGAATATCACTTAATAAATGAGTACATCATTTTTTTTTTTACCTTAGAAATTTAAGCAGGAAAAAAAAAATACTTAGTTTACCCCATTTGACTGTAGTTTTTCTTCCTAAGGTCTTTAAAAAATAGTTTTATTTTATTAATTAATTCAAAGTGCTTATGAAGCTTGATAGAGCACAGGAAATAAAGGTATACATGAAGAAGTGTTTAAGTATCAAGGGTGCATATCAATCTATACACAAACTATTCTTTAGACAGAGTCCTATGTGGGAATTCGAAGTGTTCAATCTCAGCCCTACTATTATTGTGTAGTCCTTAAAGCAATTAATTTCAAGTTCTTGAAAATTACTTATTTAACAGCACAATTCCTCAAGAGTTTTCTGACATTTTAATTCTTCTTACTTAAACTTCATGTGAAACATGAACCATATATGGCAAATATTCACATTTCAGAAACTTTTTAAAAAATACAATGAATTCTATGAGTCCCAACTCAAATATCATTGTACAATATTCACCGAGGGAATTCAAATACCTTTGCAATGACATGTGGGTTGGTGGAATGTCCAGGACATAAAAGTAACAAAATAACAAAGTATATTTGCATTCGTGACCCTAAACAAAAAATTAACTATGGGAAATCCATACATACTAAGTAGTTCTAAGTCAAATATTATTTTTGGTTGAACATGTTGGGTAAATCCTTTATTTCATGCATTTTAGCACTATGAAACTTATTTTAAAGATAATTTCCTGCAGCACTAACCATCTGTCAATAGTAGCAGAAAGGTCCATAAACACCTGTTTTCTTTGAGAAGTAGAGTACTTGAGCTTGTTGGTTTCTTGTTATTGTGGCATAATAGTTCCAAGAACACAAACTATTTCATTTAGAAGGGTGATACATCTTGCTATCACGCTGTATGGTGCAAAAAGGCAATTGAAGTGAATACTGGAAAATCTCCAGAGGTACAAGGAGATGCCAAAATATTTATAGAAGGAAATGCCTCAGAAAAATACAATGTGACAGTTAAATTAATTCATTAGAAATGTATACAATTACTGTTTAATACTATTTAAAATAGAGACTGAAAAGGTCTGGGCCATACTGAGCCAAGTTAGAAACTCTGATAAAGCAGGTATATTTACTGTGCTAATGGAAGGTTGTATTTATGGAATTTTAAGAGGAAAACTAAGCTATGTGTCAGCATATAGTTTTTCAGATGTCCACACTCAGATATTTTCTGTCATATATGATATCTTTGCATCTTGTCTAACTGCCTCTCTAGAGGGATATGGATTTTCCTGTGTCATACACATCAGTCTTGCTTGTAACATCTTGAATACCTGACTATCTCATACCGTAACAGATACTTGAGGATGGACAAACAAATTCTATCTTTGGTGTACTTAAGTATTTGGTGTAATAAAGAAACAAATGCTTCATATAGAAAAACTCTTAATTATAATGCTAGAACATATAAACTGTTTATATATACATTTATATATAAACAAAATATTTTTATATGTGATGAGAATGAGGGAACTATGAATGAATGCATATCCCTGTAATAAAATCTCAGTAATATTACATGGACATTGAATTGTCATGACACCAAGGTTTTACATAAATCTGGACAGTTTTTAGATAGTGTTATACACTACAAAGTTTAAATACATTGAGGTTAACTTCATTCTGAATAAAAACATGCAAATAACTTTTCCCAGGGTTTACACTATGAATAACAAGCAGTTATTAATATGAAATTTTGGCATTCATATTAACAGATTAACTTAAACTGACTTTGAAAGTTGGATTTTCTTTAGAGCTTTTCTTCCTACACTATTTTTAAAATATACAACAACATGCCTTGTTGGCCCAAGTGTACTTTTGAAATAAAAACCAAATTGTTTTCTGAATAATTCCCTGTATTATTATTACTATTGTTTTCATAAACTAAAATTCAATTCAACCTGCTGTCTAGGAAGTAATAAGAATCTTAGCATTTGACAACAAGCTTTGTAATTTACAATTACATTTTTACATTAAAAAATTAAAAGGAAAAGAGCCATAAACTGCAGCCTGCGGGAAGGACCCACATTCGAGCTGTTTATGAATGACTGCTATCCCAAAAGAGGGACACTGCAATAAAGCAGGTTACAAGTGTGAAGAAGGAGTGGCAGAGAGGAGTTCTTAATAAATTGACTGCAGCCCATATTCCCCACACCCTTTCACCATTCAGTCAGGAAGGATGACTTGAGAAAAAGTTAATGTTGTTTCTCACCATCCTACTGTAGTTTTAATTTTCTGTAAATTAATCTTCCCAAAGTTGAATCTATTTTGCCTAATTGGTGTGCAATCTCCCTGTCCTTACCTTTGACCCAAGAGCTTTTTCATCTTATTTTGTCCCCCTGGCCTGATGAGGAGGAGGAGCAAGAAAGCAGCTTGGTGGGCATCTGGCAGCCTGACAAGATCAACCCACCACAACTATATAGGAGAATTGAAACATTAAAATTACTTCTAATAAAATTACTTATGAAGATATTTGCATTCATCTATAGTAAATATCAACCTTCTCTTAGAGATCATGCTGAGAAAACAAAACTCTTTCTCACAAAAGCCATAAAAATAATGATAGTAATGACAGCATATATGTTTTGAACATTTTTCAGCAATGCTTCTCACGGTTTGAATTTCCAAAAATAAAAAGCACAACACAAAACCTAATTACATATTTAATCTTTTTGGTAATAAAAGCCTACCGGCCTTGGCTTTAAAATCCAATCTCTGACACCTCAATGTACTTTCTCAAATCCCATACTTATGTTAAAAATGTCCCTTGCATTTCAGTGATAGTGAATATTTTCATTTTCATCCTGTGCCATAAGGTTTATATGTATTAACAGGAAGTGGTAAATATGATTGACTTTAATGAGTACGGGCTGATACCTTTAGAGTCTACCTTGATTTTACATCTTTGCATTTATAAGCGCTTGAGTAGAGCTGTTCTTGACCTGCATTGTTCTTGACCTGATAAATAATATACTAGAATCAGTGAAGATGATCTCTGCTCATTAGTATAAAAACCAAACAGCAATCTGCCCAAATATGCAGGTCATAGTGCCCTGTAAGAACACATTTGGGTGGAAGACATTATTTGGCTCTAATTCAAATTATAAATGGGTAAACAGAACAGTTTCTGTCAGTTTGCTAAGACATCATCTGTGATGAATATTCAATGTGGAGATTATGTAAAAACACCATTAAAATGTAAAGAGAATAGTAGTTAAGGATACGTGCAATTTTCCATCTGCAGTATTATATTACTTACTTTTAAGTCAGTGTAAAACATAAAAATAATTTACTCCAGAAAAAAAAAAATAAATACTCAATAGCAAACTGTGCTATCAATAAAATAGTGGGGGAAAGAAGGAAGAATATCCTTAAAGATGGATTTCAAAGACTTTTGGACCAGTTTTAAATATTAGTTTTTTTCCAAAGATGTGTGCTCAGTTACTTTCTTGTTGAAATTCTTACTGACATAGAAACATGAAGATATATTGTCTAGAAAATTAAATGCAATGTAAACTATTCTTGAGACAAGCTGGGCCAGTGACTAAACGTAGTAGCTTTTAAGATACAAGAACAGTTAAAATTTGACTTGCATGTCAATGACACCTTCCAACCAAAAAGCTTTAGGTGGAATTATATATTTCTTTTTTCCTTGTTAAGCTAATTAAAAACCCAGTGTTCTGATGTTCCTGCAATTTCTTCTTTTGTTTCTATAACAATGTATAAGCACTGCATGCATTTTTTATATTTAGAATAAATTCTAACACTGGCATTATATAATTTTATCTCAAAGAGATGAAGAATGAGACTTTGCAATGCCATTTTGGAGGCTGAGGGAAGCATTTTGATAAATCATGTTCAGGTTTATTCCTCAAAATCTTATCTATCTTGAGCAATAATAACAGCATTGTATCAAAGAACTTGAGAAAACATAATAAAATTGTGTCCTAGAACTTCAGAACAAAAGCAAATCACAAAATATCCCTAAAGGCTAAAACCACTTTCTAATATTTGACCAAGAAATGGTATTAAGTCTTTAAAACCTGAAATGAAAATGAAAAATGTAATTTTAGCAAGATGAAATAAAATTTAAAGTGGAATAAATGTTCTTTGACTTCTTCTATGCTTACTAATATATTGGTGACCTTTTTTGCCTTAAGAGAAGAACTTATAGAATGCATGCAATATGGTCTTCATTATCAGGCTTAGGCTAGGCTAGGAGTAGGACTGGATAGAATAGGATAGTGTGTAATACATAAAGGCAGAATAATGAAGGCAGGATTAGAATAGAATAGAATAGAGTAGAATAGAATAGAATAGAATAGAATAGAATAGAATAGAATAGAATAGAATAGAATAGAATAGAATAGAATAGAATAGAATAGAATAGAATAGAATGCCTGACCACTTCAGGGCTGACCTAAATTTAACTTATATTATTAAGGGCATTTTTCAAACCCTCTTAAACACTGACAGGCTTGGAGCATACTCTAGGACCACTCTAGGAATCCTGTTCGACTGTTTGACCATCCTGTTAGAAAAGAAATGCTTCCTGATGTCCAGTCTAAATCTCCCCTGTTCAGCTTTGAAACATTCCCTGAATTCCAGGGAGAAGAGCTCACATCTGCATCTCTACTTCCCCTCCTAAGGGATGGACACTCTTAAATGACTAAAGGAATAATAAAAGATCTATGATGTGAACTGTCCAATTCTGCCATGAAATTAGTAAAAGAACTGTACGTAAGACTCCAGGCACAATTGCCCATTCACATTTAAAGAAAAATATATAACTGGAGAGTCTCTTTAATAATTTCAGGAAGAAGATACTTGTTTAATATTACATCAGGTTGCACAAGTTATTTTACAGTGAAACAATCTTAATGAGTACGATTTTGAAAATTAGAATTGCAAAATTAATTTGGATTTTATATAACTATGTTTTCTATCCTTATTAAATATGTATTTCAAGTACAAATTAAACAAAATTGCTTCACTATGTAAAGCAAAGGGTTGTCTCCACCGTATAAACCTTCTTTCTACAAAAATAGTTGAAATGTTCTATGAAATATGGTGATAAAGGGCAAGCCAAAAGACATTTAGATCTTCTGATGTTTCGTTCACATGCTCTCAATCACCAATAATCTTTCACCTAATTATTTCCCTGTCACAAAATGTTTTATATTCATAGTACAAAGGGTTTTATTATTATTTCAGTTACATGAAATCAAAGAACTTTACAAAACCAAATTAAGCGCACAACTATGAACTCGGATGTACCCCAACATACTCAAAACTCCAAACAAGTAAAGAAATCAGTCACATCATCTGAGAAACTCCAACTCATGCAATCATATAGTGCCCAAGTTTTTGTGCCATGGTGTATGACATTATGCAAAATTTCAATGATTAAGTTTTTATCTTCTCCTCCCCAGTTGCTGAAAAAATTTAGACAATTTAAACAATAATATTGTAACAAAATATGTAACAAAACTAGAAGAAAATCCATCTGAGTGAGACTGATTCTGTGGGATCTGCAAATTTTTCTTTCAGAATTTAATGAGATGATAAAAGGAAATTTGATTGCAGCATTGTACTTCCCACACACCTTCTTCCAATTATTTAAACATCTCAGGTTTTTTTTATGACTGTTATTTCACATGGAGAGCAGCAAGAGGAATGACAGTTTCATGTTCTGCTCAGGATGACCTGTTGATGCAAAATACAGATCATCCACATCTTGGAAGAGATTGACACTCAGATGCACTGAAGTTGAAACATAGTTAAATGCATGACAGTCACTCAAGGCACACACAGATGATTACAGGCCTGTTAAAACATGTAACTGCAGATGAATGGATGTAAAGCAGGCATGAATCAAACCCATTGTGGACATGTAATTGGATTTCATGTGTGAATGTTAAACCCTTGAAAAACACACACCTGCTCACTACCACTGAGATCTCTGTTACTTTGGGCAAACTGTCTCAGTGCTCACTTGAGACATGGACACTGAAATTGTAATATTACATGCAACAGATTTTCAGATACACTTAGCAGATAGCAATTCTGGACTTCAGAATATAACTAACTAGTATCACCAAACATAATAGCTTTTCCTACGTGTACAAATAAAAAATTCCACATGGTCAGTATACACTAACACATGGTCAAATAATGCACACAGACAGACAAATATGTTTAACAGCTGCACTAGATTTTGGAGGTTGTTTATTTTTTTACAATGCAGTGATCCTTCCAAAATATTTAGCATGGACTCCTTTCTGAGACATAAATACTTGCTGTCATCTTCTGTAAAATACAAAACCTTACTACCATTTAATATATGCTGTGAGACAAGCAAATATCATTAAACCAGTCATTTATTTATACTATGAATGTTTTCTTATATGCATAGTAAGTTTTAATACACCTCATTATTAATGAGTATTAATAAGTCTCAATACACTCAGCCACCACTAGAATGCCCAGTCAGTCTCCAAGAGCAACTCCTTTACAAAAGACTTCACTGCTCCACCCTGGTTCCCCATTACCTTGTAACCAGATAGCACTGTAATGCAGTACTGCCAACAAGCCACAACATTTGCACTGAACTTTGAAGACCTCATGACTGGTGTTTGTTAGGTTTTTACTGTCTGAACTTTTCTTGTGAGGACGTGCAGCCTTGTTTTACTTCATTTCTATGACAGTGATTTCTCTTATTGACCAGGTCTCTCTGGCTTGTTTAATTTTGTTTATCTTTTCAAACTACAATCATAATTGTATACAGATATCTATAGCAAGTTGTTATTCCATTAGAATGAGATATTTATTTATTTACAGGAGATGTACTGCACAGCTATAAACTACTCACCATGGGTCAAGAAACATATTGGACAAAATTGGCTCTAGGGTAACAGAGAAAAAGAAAACCCAGAATCTAATACACATAAAGTATACCATATATAGTAAATATTGAGATTTCTGTATGAACTGTTATTTTTCTCTGATAACTATATGTATATATACTAATATTTTTTTCTTGAATTTATCTGTTAAGATCTCTATTATCCTAAACATTAATTCTTAGCTTTACTTAAACACATTGTGTACTTCCTCTTTGTCCGTGCACAAGATTCTTATTTCTTTTTGCTGAGTTACCATTTTGTGAGTAGATAAAAGATAGCCTTAGATAACAGTATATAGCCTTAAAAAATTAATTTGACTGTATTTCTCTAATACATATTGCTTAACCTTTACTTTAATTTCTATGGTACCGTCATCAATTGTGATGACTACTTGTATTTCTGTAGAAGAACAAGTTTACAATCTTCTATAAGTATCAATACTTGTAACATTGTGTACCATCTTTATAGTAAAACCTCCCTGTTGTCTACATATTTGAAATACAGTTACAGAGTTCATTCTTAATCTGATGTAAGAAACTGTAAACTGGCCTTTGTCAAAAATCTGTCATTTAGTCACAAAACTGTTTTTCCTCTTTCCCGTGTCTTAACTAACACACAGATAGGTGCACCTTTTAAAAAGCTTAATCCAAATGTGATGCAAAAATGGTCTTGTTCTTTATAATTATATAGCTTAAATGTACATGAAGCAGTAGAATTGCATAGTCATAACTATCACAACACAACCTATTGAATTTTGAGAATTTTAATCAGAATCATTGTGGCTAGCTATGGCATTCCTGAAACCATTTGGAAACAGAAACTAACTTTCAGAACCAAAACTTTATGATTTTTCCATTTATAAACTTACTATCTGAAAATATTGATTTCTCTATTATCCATATGCACTACTTAATTTTTTTTATTTGCATAAATAACACAGATTTATAAACTCATTCCATAGTCATGGTCTTTGATCTGTCTGTATAACCTATTTTTTGGATAACAAAATGCATTAAAAGTTGAAAGAAATAAATGGAGGAAAAATAGAAATTGATATTTTTGTTTAAGTTGTGACTAAATGCTTTATAATAAAAATTGCCACATCTGCCTGTATTATAAATCTATACCATTTGGCAAATTTGGCATTTTTGATAATCAGATAGTAAATTCCTGATCAAATATTAGCTAATGCCATCTATCAGAATAGATGATTTATCCTAATACACTTCTGCTCCTGTTTTTCCAGATGTTGTAAATACAAACCAACAAAAAATTTCCTATACTAAAACCAAAGTCCAAAGTTAAGTTTTACTTAGTCTCTTTGTATTTCATTTGAATATGTTTTCTTGTCACTTATTGAAAGGTTTATCACTGTTTTCCCTTTATTCCTTTTAATAATGGATATTTTAAATAATTAGTCTACTTATTTCTAATTTGTAAAGACTTTAGGCATTTAAGATATACTTGTATCAAGTGAAAAACAACTATTATAAAAAAAATAACATTTGCAGAAGACTTCTTTTGGCTAATCCCTTTTATCTTTACTTTTCATAATTTTTCACTTCCCTGCACCTTTCACCTCTACACTGTTCATGAAATAAAACTATTGGTATATATATGGTATTACCATATGTAAATTGGCAATGCTACTTCAGTAAGCTGTATTACTGAATACAGCTAGATGTGAAATGCAGTTTGCTTAAGAAGATACTAGCTAAAAAATTTAAATTATTAATACATCAATACTTTCTCTTTGTGTTTTAAGTCTAGCTAGAGACAGTGTACCCTTATGGTTTCAGTCACAATAGATATCACATCTGAAGTGGTCCAACTTCTTGATGAGTTAGATATCTAATAATTCATTGCTTAACTTTTGATTCTTCAGGGGAAAAAATACTTAATGAGTGCTAGTGGGATTTTTTAAATTCTATTTGAAGTTAGTGTTTTTAGCTTCAGATTTTAAAGATACATAGAGATTTCAACATTTTTTAAACTGTATGTTAATACTCAAGTTTCTGCACTGGGAAGGAATGTGAGTACACTGTAGAGAGGTTTAGAAAGCAAAGTGATCTTGAAAAATTGGAGAGATTGCCTTACAAGGAAAAAAAAAAAAGAAAAAGAAAATAAAAAGAAATGTGTCATTAAATAGGACATTACATTTTGAAAAGTGTAATGTACTGCTCAGTTACAGAATGAGTGACAGCTAGTCAGGTAACAACACTCTAGAAGAGGATCTGGATGTCATAATAGAACACTAGCTGAACACAAATAATCAGTCACCTCTCTGAAAAAGTCAGACACCTTAAAAGAGCATACATCTGTCTGCAACAGATGGGGAGACATTTTTTCTCTTTAATCAACATTTATGAGACCTCAACTGCAAAGCTGTGTCAATTTGACCTGAATCTTCAAGGAAAATATCAACCAAATAGAAACTATCTCCTTTAAAAAAATTTATAGCAGACATTTAGTTTTCAGAAATATAAGCAAAGGAAAAGTATGAATCACATAAGTACTCAGCTTGTGTTTCTGAATATGACAGAACAGCATGGCTGTAATGTCAACAATACAATGCTTTTGGACTAAAATGATATATCTGTAAAATTTATTTTTGAAGGACTTTTGCTATCTTCACTCCTTGAATAGCTTGAGCTTGGCTAGTAGATATGTGGTCAAAAGTGATAGATTTCAGGAAAGGTAGAAGTATCATGTAAACTGAAACATGGCACTTAAGAAGATTTTTATATTTTGTTCCACAGACACAAGTGACCAGGAAACAGAGCACAAAGCAGTTTTGAGGGTTTGTTGGTTGGTGGTTTTTTTTTGTTTTTTTTTTTTTACCTTTCAGTTGTTCTGCTCTGCAAAACTTCTACAAGCAGCCTTAACGGCAATGTAAAATATGCCTCATAAGAAAGGTGAAAAGCTAAGATACTAATATGAAATCTATGGAAAAGATAGGAGTTTGTACACAGATTAATCTCTATCCCTTTATAAAATAAAAAATAAAACAGGAGGCAGATAAAAGCAATTATTTTCAAAGCTGGTAAGCCTTAAAACTAAAATTAAGTCAAGTTTACCTCTGAAAGCACAGAACAGAACAGGTGCGTGATTTCTACCAAGCACTACTGAGTTCTGATAAATATGTAGCCTTTATAACTCTCTAAAATCCAAATAAAGAAAGAATAAAGAAATTAAAAGAATGTGTATCTTAGGTAGGAGCAAATAACTGTTTACACACTGATACTCATGAAAAAGACACTAGTAAAAAAATAAGGAGTAGAAATAAAGAAAATTATTAATGTCAAGTTGTTTTGGTTTTTCTTTAGGTTCCACAACTCCTTCTCTTTCTGTTTGGTTTCCACTATCATTTGCTTTAACCAAGAGCATGTTTGTGGGTAAAGGAAGAACTTAATACCTTCCAATAACATGACCTTATTGTGCAGCAGTCATTTCCCTGTTCTTAAGAGACATAAACTGACAGTACGACTGAGTGAAATGAAATAAAATATGTCTGATGCCAATTCAAACTTCAACATTTGCTATTCTATCACAGAAAATGTTTACATTGTAAACATTTATTCATGTAATAATTTTTTTAAGAAGTATTTAAAAATGCAGATGTTACATAATAAAGATTTATTCTGTTTATATTCCTGTCTTTCAATCACTTTTTAAAAGGAAAAAAAACAAGGTTCTTTATGAATTACAAATCTAGATAACAATACTAAAAAATAAATACATTTGAGACTACCTAATGTTATTAATTCTAAATATGGATCTATAATGTCATTTCAAAACTATTTTATTGTCTCTTTATCACTATCAGTGTCTATTTGCTAGACATTTTTATTAGCTAAATAAAAAAATACTTGAATTATATCTGGATATACTGTGCCTCCATAAAAAGGGTATATATAGGTTTAGAGAGTAAGATATATTCTAATGATTTCAATAAAATCTTTACTGGCATATTAATTCCTTAGGTGTTTTGCATATTACTTTATATGAAAATATATTTGAATCTGGAGACAATGTGACAGCTGCAATAAGACCAATTTTGTCTTCCTTATACTAATATAGGAGGTGTTTTATTTAACTTCACAGAAACATATATCACAGACAAAAAAAAATGTGTGCAATGACAGCATAAAATATTTCTTTATTTTCCAATATATTCGGTATTATCTAGAAAATCATAGTGCAGGCATGTATCAATTTTGTTTCTATTACTACAAACTATCCATCATTATTATAAAAGACTATTCCAAAGTGCTAAATCAAAACATTTGTTGTAGAATTTTTTTTTTGTCTCTATTTCTGTACAGAATAACACTATTCTGTTTTTATTAAAAACATTTTTCATTATGTGATTGCAAATACAACTGAAAAACATGAACCAAGGGCAAATATGAATATGTAGGAAGTCTCAGAAAATGGCTCACGGAGATTAATTCTGCCATTATGGCTCATTGGGGACCTTTGGACTGTGCTATTAGCATTTTCACACTGCACCAAAAAAAGTTGTACTTTTGTCAGAGAGATCAGTGTTCTGAGTGTCAATAATACCCATTATCCATTTTCTATGTGCTTTATTGAATCGGATTCAAACCCCACCAATCAATAACTACCAATAGAAGATTGCTGTGAATTACAAGGCATATCAGACTGATCAGTTTTCTGCCACAGGTGGAGACACAAGGATTCAGCTTACAACTCCAATGAAGATTTCCTCAGGATTTTTGAATTTAGAACACTAATTTGTGAAACCAACTACAAGTTATCTGAATGCTAACGCACACAGAGAAGTGGGGGGGAAAAAGTAAAAACTTGATCCGTATAATTTTGAAAGTTTTTAGACCCTAACATGTACAAAGCTCAATAAAGAAAATAATAGTCAGTAGTAGTAGCAGCAGTAGTAGTAGTAGTAGTATATCACTGCCCTAATGGTTGACAGCTATGACGATATCTTCAATATTCAAAATGTTGTCTGTATCTTACTTAAGTACAAGAGGAAGGCAGGGTATTTATTGAAGGTGAAGTGAATTAATTATGTTTCAAATTGTTGCTTAGTTATTCACAGTAAAATGATATGTTGGAGTAACACTAGAAGGGTCAAAACCACCACACAAATCTTTGATCCCCATATGATGAAGCTGTCCAACAGTGAACTTAAAATAAAAGTTGAAGAAAATATATAGATATTCAAACCATATTTCTAAATATTACTTATGTCTATTAAAGTTGTAATATAATTTTTAAAAGAAATGGACCTTAATATTCTTTGGGTTTAGGAATATTAAATAATTTGAATTACTAAAATGGCTTTCTAGGATAAAATTATTAATTTATTAACTTTAAGATATTCTTGATTTTTAAGTGTTCATTTCTTAACTGTTTGAACAAGGAAAATATTTGACACAATTAAGTCCAAATACTAGTGATAAACTCATTTAGTGAGATATTTACAAGTAAGAATTCCAATTCTTGCATAATGCCATTATTTTATTGTAAAATTTCATTAGAACTTGTAAAAAATCCTTTTTTTCTGGCCCTTCTTTTTCAAACTCCTGTTCATATAATCACATACCTTCAGGAATTATTATTAGCATTGTACAGGGCTTAAATGAAAAGCTGCAATTTCTTTAAAAGTGTCTATAAAAATTCTGTTATACTTGAAATGCCACAAACAGGCTTGATCATTCCTATGTCAGTAGGAATGGAAGTGAATGTCTAGTACCTGAGAAATTCATATATAAACATATAAAAATATTCCCAATGTTGCAATCACTTTAGTTAATCAGAGAATCATTTAGGTTGCAAGTGACCTCTGGAAGTAATCTGATTCATTCCCTGGCTCAGTGTAGGTACAACAAGAATTATAAAGCTTATTATAGTTCAAGTGATTATATTACATTACCATAAAACTAGTGCGGTAATAAAAAATGCCACCTTGCTCATTATTTTACCATGTTATTGTGAACTCAATTCAGGAACTGTATTTTGATTTGCCTATTAAAAAAAAAAAAATATTAAAAGTAGTTATGCTGAAAACATAGTCTCTTACCAACACAGGTGCAATCCAAAATGTTTCAAAGCCAAAGTGCACATACAAGTTTATAAAAGAATCCTTCAGTTAGTATCTTTGAAACAGCAATCCAGAGATAGATACAGTTGCAAATCCATAGGACTCATAAAGTAACAAAAGGAAAGAAGTAATCAAGTAAAAATGACCACACAAATGTTTCTCAAGGTTACCTAGTCCAGCTGTTATGTTGTCTAGCACCAATCCCTAAATAATCACCCCAAAACCACCTCCCCAGGTGCCACATCCAGGCACCTCTTGAATACTTCCAGACTCTAGCACCTTCCTGGGCAACTTATTCCAAATCTTAAACACTTTTGAAATTATTATTTTTTTTAATATCTAAACCGAACCTTCTCTAGTACAACTTCAGGTCATTTCCTCTCGTCCGTTTCCTTCAGATATGGCAGAATAGACTGGATCCTGGTAATTATAGGCCAGTCAGCCTTACCTCAGTGCCCAGTAAGGTTATGGAGCAGTTTATACTGAGTGTCACCATGCAGCACTTACAGGATGGCCAGGGTGTCAGACCCAGCCAGCATGGGTTTAGGAGGGGTAGGTCGTGTTTGATCAACCTGGTCTCCTTTTATGACCAGGTGACCGCCTGGTGGATGCAGGAAAGGCTGTGGATGTTGTCAATTTGGATTTCAGCAAGGCCTTTGACACTGTCTCCCACAGCACACTCCTGGAAAAGCTGGCAGCCCACGGCTTGGACAGGAGCACTCTTTGCTGGGTTAGGAACTGGCTGGATGGCCGGGCTCAGAGAGTGGTGGTGAATGGTGCTGCATCCAGCTGGTGGCCTGTCATCAGTGGTGTCCCTCAGGGATCTGTGCTGGGGCCTGTTCTGTTCAGTATTTTTACTGACAACATGGATTAGGGGATTGAGTCTTTCATCAGTAAATTTGCAGATGACACTAAACTGAGAGCATGTGTCAATCTGTTGGAAGGTAGGAGGGCTCTGCAGAGAGACCTGGAATGGTTGGATGGATGGGCAGAGCCCAATAAGATGATGTTTACTAAGTGCCCTGTCCTGCATTTTGGCCACAATAACCCCCTGCAAGGTTACAGGCTGGGGATGTGTGTCTGGACAGTGCCCAGGCAGAAAGGGACCTGGGGGTGCTGCTCGACAGCCGGCTAAACACGAGCCAGCAGTGTGCCCTGGGGGCCAAGAAGGCCAATGGCACCCTGGCCTGTGTCAGGAATGGTGTGGCCAGCAGGAGCAGGGAGGTCATCCTTCCCCTGTACTTGGCACTGGTGAGGCCACACCTTGAGTGCTGTGTCCAGTTCTGGCCCCTCAGTTTGGGAAGGACCTTGAGACGCGTGAGTGCATCCTGTGGAGGGCAGCAAGGCTGGTGAGGGGCTTGGAACACAAACCCTGTGAGGAACAGCTGAGGGAGCTGGGGGTGTTTAGCCTGGAGAACAGGAGACTCAGACATGACCTTATCACTCTCTACAACTTCCTGAAAGGTGGTTGTAGTCAGGTGGGGCTTGGTCTCTTTCACCAGGCAGCAACTGACAGAACAAGAGGTCACAGTCTTAAACTGTGCCAAGGGAAATATAGGTTGGATATTAGGAAAAAGTTTTTTTACTGAAAGAGTGGTAAAGTACTGGAATGGTCTGCCCAGGGAGGTGGTGGAGTCACCATCCTGGATGCGTTTAAAAAAAGACTGGATGTGGCACTCGGTGCCATGGTTTAGTTGAGGTGTTCAGGCACGGGTTGGACTTGGTGATCTTGAAGGTTTCTTCCAACCTAGTGATTCTGTGATTCTGTGACCCCATCTTGCTACAACTTTCAGGTAGTTGGAGGGCAATGAAGTCCCACATTAAGTCTTCTCCAGGCTAAACACCCCAAGCTCTCTCAGCTGCTCCTCACAAGACTTGTGCTTCAGACACTTCACTGGCTCCACTGTCCTTCTCTGGACTCACTCCAGCACCTCAATGTCCTTCTTGTAGTAAGGGGTCCAGAACTGGACACAGGACTCAAGGTGTGGCCTTAGCAGTGTCAACTACAGGGGGACAATCCCTGCCCTTGTCCTGCTGGCCACACTATTGACAATATAGGCCAGGATGCCACTGGCCTTCTTGGCCACCTGAGCACATACTGGCTCATGTTCAGCTGCTGTCAACCAGAACCCCCACCTCCTCCACTGCCAGGCAGCTTTCCAGACACTCTGCCCCCAGCCTGTAATGCTACATGGCATTTTGTGTACCAAGGGCAGAACCTGGCTCCTTGTACCTCATGCAATTGTCCTTAGGTCATCAATCCAACCTGTCCAGATCCCTCTGTAGATCTCTCCGACTCCACAGAAGATCAACACTCCCACCCAATGTGGTGCCATCTGCAAGCTGACTGAGGGTGCACTCAATCTCCTCATCCAGATTGTTGATAAGGATATTAAAGAGGACCATCCCCAATACTGAGTCCTGGGAAACACTAACGACTCACCACCAGCTGGTTGTAATTCCATTGACCACTACTCTCTGAGCCCAGCCATCCAACAAGTTTTTCTCCCAGTGAAGAGCACACCCATCCAAGCCATGAGCAATGATTTTCTCCAGGAGAATGCTGGGGAAGATGGTGTCAAAGGCTTTACTGAAGTCTGAATAAACAATATCCATAGTCTTTCCCTCATCTGCTAAGCTTGTCAATTCAAGGAGAGCAAGTTGGTTAAGCAGGACCTGCCTTTCATAAACCTGCCTTTCAAACCCCTGGCTGTTCTGCATGTGCCATGTGATGGCTCTTAAGATGATCTGCTCCATGAACTTTCCAGGTACCAAGGTGAGGCTAACTGGTCCATAGTTCCCTGGATTGTCCTTCTGATTCTTCTTGTAGTTGTAGATGTATGGATATCTTTGAAATTCAAATAATTGAACATAAATGAGACATGTCCAAAATATCTGTAAAATGATTTTTAAATCTCATTTTTAGAAAAAAAAAATTAAGTAAATAAAAATTTGTTGTAAAAATCAGTACTTGGGTTGGAATTCAGTATAAATCTAAATAGTTGGCCAGTGTAATTTGAAAGTGTAAGGTAAAATCCTCTCATTGCCTGGAGATACAGAAACTGTGAGAGGTCCACAATTTACTGATGCAGAAGCTGGAGGCTAGAAAGGATTACTTATGGTGCAGTAATTTAAATGTGCTCTAAAACACCCAAATGTAGATCTTTACCCATTCATGTCTCAAGGTGCTTCAGGTAATTGATCTCTCACTGTTTCAAATATAGCTAAAAGAGTTATTCATCAGACTGGCAGTGAAAGATCTCCTTAAGGACAGATACTCAGGAATTACTGTGTAGCTTTCCCTGATTATAGTTGTCTGATGAAAAAATGAACACATATTTTCCCTTTAGATAACATCAGAACAGAAAAGGCTACTAATCAGACAGAGTTAATAACTGACTAATGTAGAAAAAAGTAATTTGTAAGCATTTAGTTTTCTACACATAGATTTGCACATGTGTAATAGCATGCATGCAAAACCTTTTTCTGAAAGATACTGTAAAGCAAATATAATCTACCTGTAAGTCTCTTTTAAAATTTTAAAGAGAAAAACACTGTAGACATAGAATATTTCAAAAACTACAATTAAAAAGAATGATCATTCAGAAGGCTGTTAACAGTCTAAAACCACAGAACAATACTAATGTTATTATGTTAATTGTGTGAAAGTCTGAATTTAAACATGATACATATGTTATATGTACTCTGCGAGTGTGCATACTCTACCTAAGAGCCTTTTTTGCCTTGGAAAAAAACAAGTAAATGAACCAACAAACAACTAGGGGGTAGCAAGAATACATTCATTATAGGCAATGTCCTGAATAAAGCAGGTTCTGAAACTACTTTGTTGTGTGGGATTTGTATTTGAATTTCATGAAGATATATAAAATCTTAAAAGGACATTTCTGAGTCTTCATTTGTTTGTCCATTGACCCAATCAAATCCTGCATGTAAAAAGTGTCTGCAAATGTCAGGCTTTTCTGTGTGTTATGATGGTTGTACCAGGAGATTAAAAATACATTCACATCAAGGCTTTGATCAAGGGTGCACTTCAGAAACAATCTCGAGTCATCTGCTCTTACTGTGCTTTGATTTGCATCACAGAGCAGTCTCAAAGCAGATAGGTTCATCTCTTTTTGCATAAAAGATGGAAAGTGTTCTCCAGCAAGTAACAGGCATTCAGCCTAAAGAAGCAGAAACAGTCCACAGTAAAAACTCTGAAATATACACAGTGCAAACCTCATGCCCTTAGAACTAATTGTTTTGCAGTATAAAGCTTCTTGTGGTGCACTGTACTACTAATGCTAATGTAAACATAGCCTAATTTATTCTCTTAGGACAACTGGAGGCACTACTTGGATCTTGTCCTATCTCCCTTTCATTTTTCCACCTGCTGAGATTCTGCTCATGCTCTGCAGGTGCAAGTTTCTGTAAGATGTACCTGTGAAGTTAAAGCTGTTAAACAGACAATGTGTTTTTCATCTTTACTTAAAATCACTAGGTTTTCCTTCTAGCAACTTCTGGATTTTGATTGAATAAATAAATTAAATTTTTTTACCTACACTTGTACTTGTTGCCAGGTATTTATGCTAATAAATAACTATGGAGAACACTACTTAGAAGAATGCCATCTGCAGAGAGGCTAAAATCTGCATGAACAAAACTCTCCATGACAGTCTGTGAACTCCATGAAAAGAGAGGTCTTGTGCTTTACAAAACAGAACAGCTCTAAAAGAATCAGTCTTGGAGTCCACAAAAAGATATGAATTTCTTATTTCCACAGCTTCAAATTTCACATTTTACATGATCTGTCATTGTCTTCCACCCATTTTAACATCAAATTTAAAATGAGAACTGCTTAGTGATGAATGAATTCCTCCTAAGATGTTTTCCTTCTCAGGCAGAAAGGTAAGTTTCTCTAATGAGCTGGTCTCCATTTTAAACTTTCATAGCAACTAGAGCGACCTACATCTCATTCTTGCAGTGAAGCCTCTGTTTATGCCTCACTTCAATCCTGAATACTTTACCATGGTGCACAGGTCTTTGCTTATACATATTTCAGAAATATCAGTAAGCAAATTATGTTCCAGTGATAACTTATTTACATTACTAAGTTACAACTGATGGGGATGAAGAGGAAAACCACGCTGTGAAATCTGTCTTGTTACTTGTCATCTTAAAAGGAAAGGGATGAGCATCGTAACAGGTGTTTCCTTTTTCTGAAAGGCATGAAAATCTCAAAAGGCATGATGACCCCCACTATGATTTTAATTTTTACACAGTAAACTGCCAGCAATGCTTTAGGCTCTATTTTCCCTTTTCTTAGCAAGACAATTGAAAGAAATTAAATGCCTTTCCATGTCCTGGAAAAGAAGCTTCTTCACCATGCCTTCTTCCTAAGGCAGGAACTTGTCCAGTGGTTCCCTCCTATGTGCATCAGTGGAATTACTACACAGATCTTAATATGTCTGCTTCCTTTAATATAATAGAGGTGTTACTATACACTCTAAGACATGATGAAAGGTGCAAAGAGAAGGCCTTTGAGAGCACAAATGTGGGAACACCTCCATGCAGATACATTGACTCCATAAACAATATTAATCAAGAGGATGCACCACATCTCTAAAGACCAAGTCAGTATATTGTTTTGTGACTTAAACACTGACTAAAGTCTGTGAACATGACCACCCAGAGACTAATAAAACAAGCTGGGAAATACATGAGTTGTAGGCTACACAGTACAATTACAATTAATAAAAAACACTAAAAAATGTTTAAAAAAATATACCTTGTTTATCCTTTAAATCAAGAGAGTCATCATTAAATGGAAAGTGAAAGAAAATAGACTCCAATTACTAAATGAGAGGTAATTCATCTATGATCTTTAACAAATTGAGATTTATTATTGGAATTATTTTATCTCAACAAAGTCAGATTTTTTTAAGATGATAATTTAATCAGATGTGAAATTTCATACAGCATTTTTAATTTCTCCATTACATACAGCTTTTCAATAAAAGAAAACAGCAGTAAATTTTAAGAAATTTTGTCATGCACAAAGGTTATTATTTGTCATGTAATGCATCAATGTTAAATGAGGAATGGCTGAGGGAGCTTGAGTTGTTTAGTCTGGATAAAATGATGCTCAGAGAAGACTTTATCACTCTCTACAACTGCTTAAAAGGAAGTTGTGGCCAGGTGCGGGTTGATGTCCCAGGTAACGAGCAACAGTACAAGAGGAAAAGGCCTCTAGTTGTGCCAGGTGAGATTTAGGCTGAATATGAGGAAAAATTTATTTATTGAAAGGGTGGTCAAGCATTTGACCAGGCTGCCCAGAGATATGGCTGAATTAGCATTCCTGGAGTCATTTAAAGACATATAGATGTGTTGCTTGGAGACACAGTTTAGGGGTAGGCTTGGAAGTGCTGGGTTAACAGTCGGATTCAAGGATCTTAAAGATATTTTCCAATCTAAAAAATTCCACAATTCCTTGAATAATTAGACTTGCCAAATTGTATTTATGTGTCAAACCAACAGTAAATACCAGTATACACTCAAGTGGAAACAGTATTGTTTTGAAATACATGCAAATTGGAAAAAAAATGCCACTAAGTGTTAGAATATTTTTGAACACAGATTTGATTTTACTTATGAATTTACTGAAATTCATCCATACAGCAAATAGCACTACCTTTCACTTAACCAAATATCATAAATAAAGCAACCAGTTTTCTCTTCAAATAATAAGCAGGCAGAAAACAAGAAACATACAGAATCACACTAAGATTTCCTACTGATACTTGCTAATTTTTTTAAATTAATTTTTACTTTATTTTTAAGAGTATGGTCAGTAATCTCCTTTTTTTTTTTTCACAGAGAACTGGACTAAGTTCCTCCTGATCTATGTGAAGGCACAACTTCTGCAATATAACCAGTTTATTTTGACTCAGACCATGCCTAATGTATAAAATCCACATAGGGTCATCACATTTAAAAATTTGAAAAGGGAGATTCTGGTGCCCAGTTATTCCACTCTGCTTTGCACTGATGAGGCCTCACCTTGGATACTCTGCTCTGCACTGAGGTGGCCTCACCTTGAATACTGTGTACAGTTTTGGACACCACAATGCAGAAAAAGATAGTAAGCTATTAGAGTGAGGCCAAATGAAAGGCTGCAAAGATGGTGAAGGACCTTGAGGGGAAGCCGTATGAGGAATGGCTGAGGTCACTTGGTCTGTTCAGCCTGGAGAAGAGGAGACAGGGGAGACCTCACTGCAGTTACAACTTCCTTGTGAGTGGAAGGAGGGGCAGACCCTGATCTCTTCTCTGTGGTGACCAGTGACAGGACCCAAGGGAATGGCCTGAAGTTGTGTCAGGGGAGGTTTAGGTAGGATATCAGGAAATGTTCTTCATCCAGAGGGTGGATGGGCACTGAAACAGGCTTGCCAAGGAAGCAGACACAGCACCAAGCCTGCCAGAGTCCAAGAAGCTCTTGGACAATGCTCTCAGGAACATGGTGTGACTTTTGGGATTGTCCTGACCTGGAACAAGAGTTGGACTTGGCGATCCTTATGGGTCCTTTCCAACACAAGATATTCAATGATTCTATGATTCTGCAAAAATATCTACTTTCTCCTAGAAACAGGAAAATAAAATAGCAAGGCCTATAATAAAAAAAAAATTATACAGGAGGACTAACTTCAGTTTAAGGTATAAATCTCTTAACAAAAATAAGTACATGCAATATATATTTAGCTGGCAAAAATTAGTAAGTCCAAAAATCTTAGCAAGAATAGGAAGAAAACCTGCAGTGACATTACATCTTTTGCTTTATTTGCATTTATGATATGAATGTACTGTCCTCTGGCTTTGTGAAATTGTTCTTCCTGTGACATTAAGATTAAACACTGTTTCATGAACTCTGGTTTATACTACTCAAATCCATCATGAAGGCAGCGACAGCACAGAAAACTGCAAGGTTCCCTGCCCTCTAGCCAGCACTCCTCTCTGGTCTCTTTACAGAACACCTGAATTATGCTGCAAGCTCTTCACTTGTTACCTTTCCAGTGAGCCTGAAACAGTGATAACAGCTATTAAATAAATGAAGAGTAAAATGTTGAGATGATTGCTGCATGAAAAAGGTCTGGCCAACCTGACAAGCTCTGTCTAAGCCATTCTTCCCCTCGATACAGAGATGATTTCAGTAATCAAACTCAGCATTTTCCCTACAAGTTCTATCTCATAACAATACTGAAAACTATAAGGAATGAGCAAAAATCTTTAAACAGGTTACTTTCTGCTGAAAACAGGGCATTAATGCAAAAAATCCCAAAAAAATCTGCATAGAAGCAGAGTAATGAGTGAAGATGTGATAAAGCACTTATTATTTTCTACTACAGTAGATTAGCATTAAGCACTTGCTGATGTGTAAAACCTATTCTCACTTTAACTTCATGGGTGATATTTTTAAAAACATATAGGGGCATGTTTTAAAAGAGTAGTTAAACTTTTGTTCTGCATACTGGTGCAAGGATTAACTATAAAACAAGTTAGAAATCTTAAAAAAAATGACTAATACATAGACATGTGGCTGACTGATATAGATCTTAAGGCTCATAAGCCCAAGGGGTTTTTGATATTACCTGCTAAATTGAAAGCTATGTTTAAAAAATTGTGTAAAGAGTCTGTTACCTGCACTGTAGATCAAATCAATGCTCAAGCCAGCTGAAGCTGAGGATAGGAAGGACCAGGTTTTTGGGTTTGGCTATGGTGGTGCTTCTCAACTATGTTTATAAATCCACCAAGTGCTGAACCATTGCTTTTTTCTAACATACTTCAAGCCTATCCACATCTTTCTTGGGTCAAGTAGCTGACAAATCAGTTTGCTAATCAGTGTTAATCCTTTCACAATATACAGCTGGTGTATTAATGCCTGCCTTAATTCTTGATGAGATCACACTTTAGGACTGAAGTTTTTTTCTCTCTTTACTTTAAAATAGCATCACATTTTGGTGTTATTTTGTGGTTTCTAAAAAGCTCCAATCAAAATTCTCAATTCACATTTCCAAAATTTTAAAACATTACTTTGTTAGACATAAGCACCCTTTCAAACATATATATATTTTTTTTTTAACATTTGTGAGTTCATTGTCAACATATCACATTAAGCATTGAACATTCCAGCTTTTCTTTACTTAATGAAAGCCAGAAGAAAAATTTCATCTTAAATGGGCTACAATACCATTTGAGGTTTTTACTTTGAAGATAGAAAAACCCTAAGGAAGTAAAATTAATTTAGGCAGTGCACTTAAATGCTTTAAATTATGGAGGCACCCTTGCAGTTTGCTTTTCCCACACTATCTCAAGTATCAATTCAGACACTTTGAAAATCTTTTTATTCTATCATAACTTACTATAAATCTTGTTATAGTTCAAGACTAAGTAAAAATTCCAATAAATTGAATTACATCCTCCCCCTTTAACGCCATCTTCCTGAAATCTGCAATTTGCACATCTTGCTAATGATGTAGTCCTTCATTTATTACTCTCTCTACAATAGTTCTTAAAAATATGACATTCCTGTTTAGTATTACACCAAAGTGAGGTCATTAAATGAAGGTCAATACAAAATGAATGAATTTTTTTTACTAAAAAAATATGTAAATACTTGCAGGTTTCTATTTATGTGAACCAACACCATATCTATAGTAGTGCTAAAGCAAAGTGAAAGGGATAGTAACAATTATCAGGGAATATTAATATTTTTAGAATAAGCTAATTTTTTTCTTATATTTATATACACACACAGAGTTCACTATGCAATCTGTGAATTTCTCAGATTTTCCTATTATTCACCTAGAAGCTATCAGCTGACATTTTCCCAGAAGAAAATGTACCCAAGTAATAATCTACAAGAGAAGATAAATGGTGAGAAACATATAGAAAGAAGACCAGCCACTCATGTTCCAAGGCAACGCAAATGAATGTGCTTTGTGATGTAACAAAGAACTATAGGAGCATAAAATATTCGGTAGCACTTGCCTCCTTGTGCAGTAAATGTGGGTTTATGGCCTCATTACCAATCCCATCAGGCTGCACAGCATCTGTACAAAGATATTTTACGCAGAATACTTGAAAAATAAAAATATGCACAAAGAAAAAAAGGGAATATAAGCAAAAAATTCGAGGACATTTTTCAAGTATGATATACTATTAAATGAGAGAATAGTAATGATTTTATGTTGCTCTATTTATATATTTGTATTGTGCAAGTAAAACATTCCAATATTTATTTGCATGTGTATATATGTTCAGAAGTAATAACAAATACATTGATTTGAATTCCATACTACGTGGAAAGAAAGTGTCTTGTATTTAGGTATATTTAATGTATATTCAGCCATGTCTCAGGAAGACTAATTGATTCTCTGTTTAATAAAGTTGTCTGAATCCCTTTTACTATGAAGAAGTTGAGTGTAAATATGTTTTTTGTGTGTGTGGAATAACATGTCACAACACCAATGGGTACATTGTTATGCTGAATAGGATTGTAATTACATTAAGAAACTATGAATAAAAACTTATTGCTTTGTTCTGGTTAAAATTAAAAGTCAACATTTCAGCTGACCATTCTTTAATCAGTTTTTAAGCTCCATTTAAATAATGAAAATCATTAGGATTCTATAGTTGAACACTGTATACAAATCTTCTGCTTTCTGAAAGTATATAAAATGAAAAGAAAGAAAAGATTAAAGCTAAACCAGAAAAAAATACATTGATGGCGATCAAAACAGCAAAAAAGAAGAAACTGAGGCAGACCAACATGAAAGGACAAGTCACAGGGGAGGAAGGAAATGGTAGTGGAAGTGCATAAGCAGCTAATAAAATTCTCTAAGAACAAAGCTGGAGGCAACAACCCAACACTCAGCCACAAGTGAAGTATGTACATGGCAGTGGATGGATAATAAATGCCAATGATGAAAGTGAAGCTGTACGTGTTTTTTTAATAGTTTTGTTTTCCCACTTTTTAACCTCGAAAGACTATCTCTGGTAATTAGGAAACAAAAAGGCACTCATGTGTTAAACAGTTTTGAGGGGGACGGGGTGTATTTTTTCAGTAGGGGTTTGTTTTAGCTATGCAAAAAAAAAATTCAAAGAGGAATAGTCTGGTTTTGTTTTGCAAGATATAGGCCAAAATAATAACAAAGTCTTCAGGTATACAGTCTGGAAAAGTGTATCTATGATAAAGGCAAATACTTTTGCTACATTAAATATTCATCTAAAGAGTCACAATAATGTATTTATATAATTCTTACCCAAGCAGATACAGAAGAAACATATCACAGTGAAAATATTACATTTTGCTTTCTTTTGAAAGGGTACTCAATCTGGTATTAGAACATGAGGAAACGGATGCATTAAACTTTGAAAATAGCATACCTTTTTGTATTTAACAAAATCATTTTGATCACTTCAAGGTTTTGATTTTTGGTTTGTTTGTTGTTTTTTTGTTGACACTTTTTTTGGACACTGAAACTTTTGTTTGCCTTGAGCATTGCATTACCATCTAATATATTCCAACTGCTTGTCTGAATTATGGTCTTGTTGTAAAATCAAAGACAGTATCACAGCAAATATGCTGCTAAGTCTCCTTTTCCAGCTTTTCCATTCTTTCATGTGTATGGTTCTATAGTTTCTTTCCAGAAGTCTTACTGGTTGTTTTTCCTCTAAATTGCCATTTCCAACTCAATATGTCATACTCAGATCCATATGAGGCTCATAAAATTCACACCCTACAGCTAAATCTCAGTGGTGTGAACCTAGCTGATATCCTGAAAGCAAATATGAGATACTGAAGACAGATAAGGCTCAGTAGTTAGTCTCCTTTGCTCAAAAACAGCATGGAAGGAAGGTCAGAGGGAAAGTAAGTAATAAGAAATAACAACTGTCAGCCTGTATTTGTGACAATGACCTTATGAGGGAAAAAACTTTAGTGTTTAGTGTTGGAAATCGCCTGAGAAAAATAAAGCAAATACAACAGGAAATAACACTAGTGGCATTAAGATTGCTCCTTCAGTTAGCTTTTCTTGCCAACCAGGAAATACTTTCCTGCTTAGCAGGATATTTGTGCTTGGATGCTTTTGTCATGAGATGAGTATTGATCCCATGCATCTGTCTTCCATCACTTCCCCCAGTTTGAAGAAAACAACAGTCAATATTTCTTGTAATTAATGCTCAAATGAGACAACTAAACTCAATATAAAAAGTGGTTTTGATTTGGGTTTATCAGTTTCACCAAAAGTCTCAGAAATATATGCATTAATGTAGAAGAGATTTTCTTCAAAAGCTTTACTTAACTCTGGTATAACCCCAGTGTAAAGTGTTGTTATTTTTCATTCCATGTATATGGCCATTATGGGACCCTTCCCATTCAATCTGTGTGGGATATCCTTCATCTGAAGTAGCATACTTTCTTCCACACCACCATGTATATACTAAACCTTACAGCCTGCAATTTTGAAGGTCTAATCCCCTTTGGTTCTGACATAGTAAGAGCAAGCAAAGCCCAGCATTGATTTAGTTGATCAGCCTCTAGTGGAGTGCTTTAGGAGGAGGTGAAGCACTGTTCTGACTCTACTGACCATTTGACAGATGTACATCAAGTATAATCAGAGTTCAGACACACAGCACCCATGTGTGCAAATCAAATTACATTATAAATGTCTTCAGTGTACATTATAAAAGCTGGAACAGTTGTTCTGTTCCAGCCCTAACATCTCACTCACATTTTTTTGAAAGGTAAAAATATCAGCATTGTAATAAAAATCCTAATGCTGCAATTAACATGCACAAAGCACAAAACCCATCACAAATATATGATTTTCAAAAATAAACTGTACTTGCTTTTCTCACAATATATGTATTTTTTATAAGTTTTATGTATATAGAGCTCTGTGTTACAATATATGCACATGAATTCAAATTGAAGATGAATATATACTGTAGTGAGTCAGTTATATATAACATGATTTTTCCAGTAGGTTTATAAGGACCACATTTATACCAAAATTTACAAACTCTTTTGTTTGTTTTTGAAATGTATCAAAGACTTATAAAACTAATGGTACCCTGGACATCTTGTACAAGATTTTAAGACATTGAAAGTTAAAAATCTCATCCTTATACTTCAACAAGTTTTCTCATGTAAATGTTTTAGATATTTTGTGTTTCATAATTGTAATCCTCAATTATGAAAAAAAATAAATAAATACACAAGCCTATTTCAAGGCAAGAGGGAACCTAACCAGCATTTGTTTATTTCATTACTAGGACCTTAGTAATTTTATTTCTAAACTATGTGAATTCTTTGTCAATGATGTCATAGCCCCCTAAAATCAAAGATGCCATTCTGGAAAATAAAAATAAAAAAAAGTTTAAATTTGAACATGTACATTCACAGATGGCATAAAGCTTTAACACTGTAGGAAGGAGATAAGAGAATAGAGATTGCTTTCATTTTCCACCTGCCATGGGAAATAGCTGTTTCAGAAAGGTGTTACTGTATGTGTACAATGTAGAAGGCACAGGACATACAAATCAGGCAATCCTAAATTCACAATGGCTGTCCTTCACTCTATTATATCAATCCTAATAATTGTGAAATAGTAATTAAGTAAATCACAAGCATGAAACTGTACATTGCCATGAATACACCAAAGTTTAGTGAAAGTAGTTCTTAGATTTACATAATTTTGATCCTAAAGATGTCTGCAACTTAAAAGGCTGACATAGAGTAAGAGAGGATAAATTCTACAGATAAAAATCATTTTTTTTTAGGATTACGGTAATAATCTCTTAGGGATGAGCTATTTGGTGTTCAGCAAGAGATTCTTCCCCAGTCAGAGTATAGTTACACTGCAGGTTCTGTAGGTGTTAAACCTCCTTCTATGTGTAGCATGATGATCTGGTCAGCCATTTGAAGGGACAGGAGCCTTGTCTATAATGAAACTTTGAAGAAACAAAACGTGCCCTGCTTAAGCGCACATTTTCAAAATTCCCACTCTAATATTAAGCCTCCTAATTGGACAAAACACAAGTTTTTAATTCACTGCAGAGTATTATATATGCATGAGTTACTTATATGGAAGACAAGTGTCACTAACAGATCATGTCTGAGCTACCACAAACTTTTGAAACAATCCATGAATCAGCAAGATAATCTCACTCAACCTCCCTGCATATTATCATGTGCTACCTAGTAAGACTGCTCTTTTAGAGCATATTGCAAGAATGAATTATCTCAAAATAAATTATCTCAAAATCAACTGTAACAGTATGTGAATTCCCTAGGTGTTAACTGGGAAAAGATTTCCTGAATAAAAATGTTGTTTTGAAGTTCCCCAGCTATGTGCTTTGAAAGGCAATAAATCAGAAATACCATTTTATACCAACATATTTTTATACCAACATATTGAGGCATAATCCAACTCTATACAAATACCTCAGAGCTCAGACCCATAAAACTGTATGTGAAGTTTCCCATTATTTCTATAATTAATTTAAATGTCTTCACTTGTGTCAATTGTAGTGAATAACTTTTACTTTTTATAGAAAAAGGAAGTTGATAGGCTCAAACAAATGTTTAATGTATCTATGCTTTGTACAGTGCAGAAAGTACATCCTTAAATAAAAAACCCTGTAATTGGGACACAGTCTTTATTTACAGGTCATTAAACTTAGCAATATTGCAGCCCATAGCACATCTACTATACCACAATCAGAAATCAGTCAGGAAAATATTGGGCAAAATTAGGCATCAGTGCTGAAGCAACAATGCAATAATGCAACAAATCTTGCCATCCAATAGACACTGGGTCTGAAAAATTGAGCCCTTGCCTTGCAGTGTTACCATAAAACAGTGAAAACAGCAGGAAATCCAAAGCAGTAAGTATCCACAGTCTGGAGAAGGAATTGAAACAGCAAGGGGTAGAGGCGTGGTTAGTACGCAGTCTAATGAGATTATACGAACAGTAAGAAAGGGGTAAAGAGATCACATCAGTAGGTCCTCAAAAGAGTTCAAACTGATTATAGAAAGCTGAGAAATTGCATAACAGAAGAACTAAAACAAAGAAGAGTTGTAAAAAATTACAGCACGTACTTGACACAGTCAGAAGAGCACCATAAAGTTGTATTTGCAAGTACTAAAAGTCTAATAAATGACTCAGTAGGATGCTGATCAAAAGCTGCAATAGTGGGATCCAGAGGAAAAAAATAAATGGTTAAGGAAGAAATAAGCAGGAATACCTTTGAACAGGAGAAGACTCAAATTTAGATTTCTGTGTTGCTCAGAAAAAGGCAAATAAATCTTAGAAAAACATTTTACTTAAAATGATCTTGATATATATAGTTTGCTAAGACCTGCAACTACCTTATTGTATCTACAGGATGTTGAAATTTGTTTTCATTTTGAGTAGGCACTAAAAATCTGCCCCCATGCCAGCACAGAATGCAAAATTTGGAAAATGTGTCCATAAAAAAAAAAAAAAAAAAAAAATTTCCAACTTTTTTTTTTTTGGGTTTTTTTTTTGGGGGTTTTTTTTTTTTTTTTTTGGGGTTTTTTGTTTGGTTGGTTTTTTTTTTTTTTGGGGTTTTTGGGGGGGGGATTTTTATTTTTCTGGAAGGAAACCTAGGAAATCTCTTTAACTACATTATCCTCTTCAAAATGCACTGAATGTTATGTTAAGAGAAAACACTATCTCATCTTGTCAAATTCTATTTGCAAACTAGCCTGACCTGATAAAAGGCCACAAATTCACTTTTAGAGTAACTCAAAAGTAATTTAAAATACGGAGGAACAATATGTCATGAGCTGTCTGCTTCCTCAGAAAAGAAAATCAACAGGATCCTAAGCATTCTGATAAATATTTTCAAATCTGCAATTCAAAAGAGTAGATTCCTCAAAGTAATTTTAAAATCAGACCCTCAATACACAGTTCAATTTTCAAGAGTTCTTGAAAATCTTTCTCCAAAAAAAGTCAAAGGTGAAAATCTGCAAAACTTTCAGCATATCTTAAAATAATTTCATTGTTTTGGAAACTTGAAAATTATTTTAGTAATTGATTTTTTTTAAAGTTCATAGATTTCAAAATGCTAGCCATATTTTTTTATTAAAAAGAAGTAGTGTTCCATTCTATCAGATAATCTGTAAAATTAAAGGATTTTCTTTCATATCTTTTATTAATTGAAAGGGTGTGTATTAACTCCCAATGAAGGTGTTTGGGGATAGAAATCCCAGTACTGATAAAGATGATGTAGACTCTATGTGAAAGCAACCTAACGATACTGTAAGCCTTAAATAAGTCTGATTTTAAGACTTCACATTTACAGTCATCATGGTCCTAAAGCAACTACAGTCTTTCCAAGAGATATCAAATGAAGAAAATTCTTCCTTGGTTGCACGCTAGACAAATCCAAGTTCAAGAGAAAAGGCAACTCATTCAATATTGCCAATCCTGTCGAAAATGAAAGACTTAAATATTTGTTACCCCTCTTTTTCTCATGCTGTGATTATCAGTGTATGTTAGCCTGTCTCTTTACCTTCCACATAGCTGGATATAACAAGCATTACTTTTATTTCTGGGTGAAAGCTCCAAGTGTTTACTCAGAACACTTAAATTTGAACATAACATAATTTATCTGTCTGGGTGTGCAATTCCTCCTGTTGATTCTTGTGTCTGATGAACTAGCAACCTGCCCAAAGAACACTACTTAAGAGCAGTGTCACCAAACTCATTATGTTCTGCACTACTAAAATTCTAAATTCACTGAGAAAGATACATTGTATAAAATGAAGAGAACTTGTGCATTATTGCAGTAGATGGGGGTTTACTGTTTTTCATAGGTAAGTCTGAGTCTCCATAGAAAACATACATTGGACAGTTTAACAGCATAGTCAGTACCAATTTTTCTACTTAAAATTAAAATTAATTGAATAAACAAAGCATGAAGATGTCGATACTCTTCTCTATTAGCAGGAATTTAACTTTTTTTTTTAATGCACATTAAATTTTTCTCTTACAAAAATATACAGTGTTTTGCAAAATTGACAACACACAACTGAATATAAAATTGAGTAGATTAAATTTTCATACATTTTCCATAATTTAAATGCTTTTATATATTTAAAAATGCAAAGTAATTTAATAATTTCTATAAAATGTAATGATTTTAAAGTCAAAGGCCTTCTAGGAGAAATAGTCACATCTAATGGCTATTCTAAATAAAATATAACAGTTCAGTTTGGAACTGAAAACAGCTTTTTCTGTTCTGTGAGAAGTCCCACTACAGTAAAATCTTTCTCAATATAGTAGTTTTATACTTTCGCCCATTTTTCCTGAATACTTATATTTACTAAGCCACACTGAATCCTCTTTAAGAAAAAAGTGAACTTAATTAACTTCACAAAGCAACAGTACTTACATCTCAAAAAAATGCTATGACAGCATGCAGCAAAATTATCTTTTTTGCAGCTAAGCATTTTCACTTATTTATGGTAAGATAAACATTTTTTTTCCTTAACTACTTTAAAGAAGTCAAGAATACAGTCTTATAAAAAGCTGCACAGGAAATATATGTTTTGTAATTGCGAAAGTACATATAGATTATACATTCCCTGACGTATAGCAATTCATTTAGTCAGCATTTTATTACACAGAAGTACAATATAAGTAAAGTACTTCTTTAACTTCTCTCTTTTTTTTTTTTTTCCCTACAAGTAGGGTGTCTCCATACTTTACTGATTTTGCAGAAAAACAGTAAAAATATTTTGTTATGACCATTATCTTATGCATAACTAGATGACTAATTCATAGTTATGTATTAAGAATCATTACTGGAAAACAGTGGATTGAAAAGAAATTATGTAGGTAGTAAAATAACTAACAACAAAATAACAACATTATGTGTAATCTCCAGTTTTTATGCCAAGAAATCTTTTGTTAAGATTCAGCAGTGGTTAAGTATCAAGGCACAACATGAAAAATTCACTGTTAACTCATTTAGCAATGTGGAGTTTTGACTAAAATTTTCTGACTTCATTAAAAAATGTGTTTAAAACTTGAAAATTTTAAGTTAGACCTATTACTTTGAGTGGACATTTTCATACATTCCACTTTTCTCCCTTCTAGTGCCCAGTGTATTTTCATAACAACTCTACTCTGTTCCTTTTTGTGCTTAAATGAATATACAGACTTGCATGTGTTTATGCATTTGTGCAAATATATATATGAAATATTTTTTAAGACAAATCCAAAATTCTACAGTTTCACTTGAGACAAGAGAAAAAGCGTACCTTTTCTGGATCAGTTGTTGTAATGACCCACACGCAGTGTGCGTTGTCTTCATATTGAACTGGATAATTTGGTGATGTGATAATGCCACTTGGTCCACGTAAATTAGAACCACATGTTCTAGCTAAAATGATAACCAACAAACCAGATTGCTTTAGACTGGATGCTCTGTTTAAAATAAATATTATAAAATCACCACAGCATCAGCAACAACTTGCCATGAAAGTATTACTTTGCTGATAAATTCCATAACAATCTACCCTTAAAGATATTTCAGCCAGACAAAAAAAATCCTGAAAATTTGCCTACAGATAAAGAAATTAGCACTTTTCAATTAATCTGCCCAACATTTACAATACTTTATTCTTACTTTATGTAGATTAAATAATCAAAATTATCATATCAATACTCTATTTGGAGAGAGATTTAGCCTTTCCAAATGGACAGAGGGAGCCTTCTACCCATGAATGTAAGAAGGGCCAGTATGTTCTCTCCTTCATGATTTCCCCATGACTTGGAGAAAGAAACCCAAGTATCACAATATTTTTGTAACTGTATGTCCTTAACCGGAACATGACCTTCTGTGGTATCTTAGCTCTTTACACCATAGGAAATATAATTGGAAAGAAAAATAATATAAAATGGTTCAAGGCAGCATGTAGTCTGACTTTGGTAAAGCAGATTCAGTTGTGAAACCATCACAACCTCTCTGCCACATTCAGCAAATCCAGATAGTCAGCATTTTAAAAATATATTACTTAACATATTCAGTTATCTTCTAAAGAGAATTAAGGATAGATTTTGCAAGAATGTTCAAATTTCTCAAAATATTTAAGTATCTAGAAGCATTTGAAAATATTTAGACATTTAATTTCCAGTGACACAGCTTTATAGAACTCAGAATATTTCAAAATGTCACTGTCATGTTTATGGTACTACAGTACTTTGTCAACATGCTAAACAGAGAGTCTAGATCATAAAATTTCTAAGTACTTAGACACAAATCACAGAATCTCAGAATCTATCCATATATATTCCACTACCTTCTGATGTAATTTAGTCCCTTCAGTTACTTACGCTTCAGTACAGGCAAGAGGAATGACTAGATTCTTCAAAAACTTGGTCATTCTTTTTCTGAATATTGGAATAAAACACCTAAAATATTTCTGGTACTTAAGAAAAATTTTATTTTTCATCTCTCTCTGTGGCTGCCTCCATTCTAAAGCATGAAATATGAGTGTTTCTTTACTTCACAAACTGCTGGGAGGAAGCCTGATCTTCTCCATGAATAGAAATGTGATTGGTACAAATAGGAAAAAAGGTACTAGATGAAAATAACTATCACATTTTCTATCCTTCCGTCACAATATAGTACTGGCACTTGGTCTTTTGTTACGATGTTAGAGACTAGACTTTGAGAACTCGTAATAATTCTATGACTCGTAATAATTCTAATCAAGGACTCAATTTTCTGTGGAAATGTCTATCTATGTATGCAGGGAGAGTGGAATTAGATGATCTTTAAGTTCCCTTCCAACCCTAATCATTCTATGATTCCATGTTTATGCCAAAACTGTCTTAACAGCTACCCACCAATTTAACTTAAGTCTCAGATACATCACATAGAAATCTTCTGTTACAATCCCAGCAGAAGTCTAAAAAGCCCCTCATCTACATAGGAAATTCTACAAAAGCATCATTTAACAGTTAATAAAAAAGGTGTCTGTACTTAACATGGAGAATGAAAGTCACAGAATCACTTAGGTTAGAAAAGAGGTCTAGGTTCACTGAGTATAAGGCTTAACCTACCACTGTCCAGTCCATCACTAAACCATGTCCCTAAGTGTCACAAAAAACTAATCACATTTAAGTATGCCACACTTTCCTGCCTACTAACAAGAAAGCTTGGCATGTTGCTGCTGTCTTAAGCAATCTGTATTCTTTTAATTGAGGGAATAACAAGGACAAAGGATCGAAAATATGGGGCATTTTCTTTCTAGTAACTGATAGAAACACTATGCCTCCAGGACCATAACTATCACACAATCTGTTACTTTATTTTCAATTCCTCCTGCCTGAGGTCTACTACAGCAGAAACTAATCCACAGGTGCTACTTTGTAGCAATAAAATAACAGGTCCCTCCTATAGCTGTCCACAAAGAAGAAAGGCTAAGAAACATGTCCCTTGAAGAGAGATTTCTGAGTCAAGCTGTTACCCTTTTACCTTTCTCATATTCAAACTTCTAAGATAAGGTTAAAAGAATAGGGAGGGGAAAGGGGTGAAGCTAAGCAAGAGGCACAACTGAATTTGAGCCCAGAGGTCTGTTTAGGAAATGGAGTGATTGCAAAAGATTGCATAAAAATGTTAGATAGCCTTGTATACTGCCTACAGAAAACAGGAATGGATTGCTGTAAGGTTTCTATGTGGAATTCAAGGAAACTGAATTTACCACAATTTACATTAGCACACAATTCACATTAGCACGGAGGGCAGTTTCCAAGGGCAGTGTCTGGGCCCTCCCACCACACCCTGCCTGTGACCAGGTGGTGGTGGGGTGGGCCTGGAGCTGCACCACCACCATGAGCAGACCCCAGTGGTGCTGGCTACTCTGGGACCCCAGCAACTCTCGTGCCCTTTAAAGAAATGTCAGGAACTTGCCAAGAGCAAGACAGTTCCTGTGACTTTTCATCAGATTCCTAAGTTTTGAGCTTTGTTAATCACCATTCTGGGATAAATGCAAGCATCAGCTTCTTCAGTAAGGCTTACACTCTTTAAGTCATTAAGCTCACAGTAGTCATGTGCAATTTATCAGCTTTTCCACTTTAAGTTGATGATAATTTAGAAATTGTGATAAGCACTTCTTTGCACTGTGTATTTTACTATTTTTGATTGGTGCTTATATGAGCACTATGAATACTGGCCTCTTGGAGGTCATTAAAGGAATTGAAAAAAATACAGACTGCAAATAAAACCTTCCTCTTTCACTCCTCACAATCCACAAATGTGCACACCATAATACTGGCCAAGAATTATACACAATTGAGAAGTGAAGCACACAAGTGTTTATAACAATTGAATAAATTGAATCTGGCAGCAGGAAAAAAAATTGGCCTTAGAAAACAACTAGGTAACGAAAACTTTTTAGAGAATAATATGAATTTTATATAAAAGAGATTATGTTCAAGAATGAGCTCATTCTTGAACAAAAAAAAAAGTTTAAGTTCAGATGTTACAAATCCTCCAGTGTTTATTAAACCAGTCTCATTTGCTGCCCTGGTAACTGGCATTCTGGTGTAAGATTTTGTGTGTACAAGGAGTATCACCTTGATCTACCTCAAAATGACATAAAAGTATCTCAATCATTTTGTATGACTTCTTTTTTCTTTTCCAATTAATGGTGGTGGTTTGCCCTGTTTATCCTGACTAGGTTCTAGGAGAATATAGGGGAAGCACATTTCAAGGGTCAGGGCTCTCACTGGCATGTACAATCCAAATGTGCAACCCCAAGTAATTTTTCTACTGAAGTAAAAATTTCTGTACATAGAGATCCATTCTTTAGTCTTTCCTATACACCTCAGTTCTGATGTACTTTGGCAGTATTTATATATTTTTCTCTGTTTTTGTTACAGACAGTAGATTGCAATGGAAAAACATACAAAGTAACAAAAAGCCACTTCCCCTGTTCTTCTATAAAAGTGGGGCAGGCAGGAATTCAAAGCAGGACGGTCTAGATGTGAAAACGTAGAAATAAGTTAGAAGGTCAGGTTTTATGTAAAGTTGAGCAAAATAGGTGAACAGAAACGATTTTACTGAAAAATCAGGACTAGGTAAATATCTGGGACTGATAGGAACATTCTAATATTTGGGAATTAATTTAGAAAAAATTAACATAAGCCTAACTAATTAGTTCTACTTAATGTAAGTTTATCATGACAAAAGGAAGATTAAGTGAAATTAAAACTGTTTAAAGGAAATTTTCTCCCTAAATTGGTACTCTTTCTACAAATCTGATTGCATACTTCAAGCTACATAAAAATCTTTGTACATTTATAATCATATACACATATACATAAGATTGTTCCCTGTTTTAGTTTGCTTAGTTTTGAATTTCACTGCAGCAGAAACTATAAATTACCCTTCCAAACTTCATGAAAAATTCCAAAGACTAGCAGTTACCTCTGCAAATTGGCCTGTGGTCACTCCAGGCAGCCAGTGTATCTGTCACTCTCTGACAAGTGATGCTCTTAGAACCTTGTAGTACATAATTGTCTTCACAGGAAAACTGTACACTTGCACCCACCCTAGGAAAAAAAGGGGAGAAAGAAGGAAGGAATTAAATATATTTTAATATCAACATCCTCAAATAAATTGCCAAGTGACAATATTTCAAGATCCAAACAAAGACATTAAGGTGCAAAATTCTACTCTATCAATATTGTATGAATAAAAATCAACTTATACTCTAGGAAAAAGTCTATTTTTCAGTTTGCCCACCTTTTAAGGAATACAAAACAATTGTGACGCAAAGTTTGTTCTTCTACAGTATGAGTTCAATGAATATATGGATATATATTTTATCTAAGAAAATATATAAACACAATTCTTTCAGGCAACAGAACTTAATGAATAATTTCAACATTGCTATATTCACTCAAATGACAGAATAAGCAACTAGATATGGAAATTTGTCAACACATGTAAACAGGAAATAATAATTTCAATCAATGGCAGAAATTAATTAAATATTCCTGACCTTGTAGAAATTTCCTCTAAAACATTACATTAAAGGATAAATATTTTAGGACTGAAATTTTACTATTACACTTGTAAGACTGAAATGTATCCCTTTGGAATTATTTATGCTGCCCAATTGTTATGAATATTTTCAAAAACTGTATACACTTATGGCCTGTATCACAGAAAGTTTTCTTAAACAGTATTTATATATCTGGATTCCATTTATTATTTGTGACAATCTTTGTTCCCCATCACAATTAACTGGTTCCGTTGTTTGTTTTCTTAGACTTTTAAATCTGTATTTGATAGTCCCATGTCCTGAACTAAGTGAACTCAAAAAAGCAGATTTCTCAGTTTAGTCTCTGTAAGTTGTTGAGTCCTAAACACCAGGGGATTGCTACATGGGGGCCAGGAGGCTCAATGCTTAAAGCTGTGCTGCAAAGAACTGCACTATCATGAGCTCATTCCCACCCTTCATGGACAAGAATTTTCTTAGTTTCTCAGAGAATCTCAAAAACACTAACTATGGTGTTTATTGATATTATTGAGTGTTTCCATACTTATTTTCATTATTTCAGGAAATTTTAATAGTATTGTTTTCTCTCTTTTTTTTTCTTTTTGTTAATTTTAAAACTTTAGTATGATGTTTCAAATCTAAAGGAGCTTTAAAAACTGCTTTTCCTATCACATTGTTCTTGAGCTGTTAAATAAGAAAACACAGAAAGGCAGGGAAAATATTGGCCTTTTTCTTCCATAATTCATGCAAAAATAAAATTCTTGAAGACTAATGTAAGTTTCTAAAACTGTGTTTATTTTATACTTGTCACAACCTTCAGAACTTTCTTAAAGCCCTCAGAAAAAGAGACCAAGCATTTTTCTAAATAAACACCTCAAATTAATAATATTTAGTTTATTTTATTGGTAAAGATAATATTACTCATAAATCTGATATTTTAATGCCATAAACACATGTTTTTTAATGGCATTTTCTCCTATTTTCTGGAATTAGGATCTCTCTATTTCTTTTTCTTAGGAAAAAACCCAAGCGGTTACCTAGCAGTGATAAACAGAAATTGAGAAGTAAAGTATTTAAAAATCATATTGGATAAAGACCATCCCACAAGCATAATGATGCGTGAAACAACATGAAAATCAACATTTCCCTTAAGTTTGCTACTATCAAGACACATAAAGAGAATTACAAAACTGTGCACATACAAAAAACATAGAGTGAAATTAGAATTATTATTAAATAATAATAAAATATTATTATTAAAAATAATAATAATTAAATTATTAATGGATTGGATGTCTCCAACAGCAATTTATAATTTGAAATACTGAATATCCCCCCCAGAAAGAAAAAACGGGATGGAGGGAAATGAACAGGAGGAAACATAAAAATACAAATACAATACAAAAAAAAAAAAAAATTATGTCTAATGAAGTAAGGTAAGGATTTTATGTTTAGATTGGATTTTGATCATTGTAGAAATACTTTTTAAGTTTTTATTAATGTACATATAAAACATTACACAGTAATTTAAGCTCTACACTCATGATGATTCAATTTGTTTCAATATTACTCTACAAAATATGTATGTCAGGGGGTTGGGGTATTTTTTCCTAAAACTAGGATCTAAGTATTTTTTCCTAAAACTTGTATCTAAGGATCTAAGGGCAATTAATGTGAACTTCATATGTTTCACACTGTGGGTATAATCTTCTGAAATGTCTGAACACAAACTAAGGAACACAAAATAAATATGCTGAATGCAACATAATAAAAACAAAGAAGAAACATAGCAAAAAAATGTCATAATAAAGAGCAAGGCACGAAGTACTCCAAAACTCCTTATGGATCTAAATAAGCATCGTAGGAGAGGGGATGCATTTGGATCACAGTCTTCGACAAAACTATTCACACATCCAAATTGCTGAGCCTTTCCATTGATTAAGCTTGACAGTTTCCCATTTAAAAAGGGGACATCCTTTTGAAGATGTCTGATAGCTTGTTTGATATGTGATTTCAAAGAAAAATCCTTTTTCATTTAATATCCACTAGTTAACAATGGAAGGTTTTAATTGAATTTGTGGAGTTTTGCTGGTGTTTTGTTTTTTTTTNGTCACTGAGCCACTCTGTGTGCACCAGAAGTCTTGTGTTTTGCTTTGTTACTTCTCTCTGTAAATGTCAAACACAGGGAAGAAATCTGTTTCCCCATTTTTCTTTTTCTGTTTTAAATTTGAACTCCATTGAAACATAATCTATGGGTTTGTAAAGAAGGCTAGAATTTGACTGGAAGAAGCTATTTTTTAAAAAAGAAAATACTAACATAAAAAAAAGTTAATTTAATTTTCAAAATCTATTTTGAAAATTTAAAAGTCACTTGTTTCACAAGCGTTGGTGAAATTGTGGGAAAATATTGCATTTTCACACTACCACACATACCATATGATATTTAAGCAGAGCTGAGACAGTATTATTTAGATACATTTCAGATTTCATTTAAACCATATACTGGTTTGCAATCTCATATAAATATAAAATGTGATATTGACCTCAAAATTGTATTAATTATGTTCTCATTACTCTAGCCAAGTCTGACTTGCTATTTTTCCCCCAAAATGAATCTATACATCCATTGGGTTGTTTTAAAATCACTGAAAATCATCTCCCTACTTCCTGAAATGAACACAGTAGAAGCATGGCAGGAGGACAGAAAGAAAAGGTTAAGATTTCAATACCCTTTTTTTTTTTCCCTTTATTATATTAGAATGATTGCCATTATTATGCTGAAAACGATGAAACCCTTTTCAAAGAACTTGTCATCACTGAATCATTTGGGTCTCAGGCTGTCTGGAAAATAAACCCTCTGCCTTTCCATCAATCCCACTTATAACATGTCTTTCAGTAGACTGGAAAAGATTTTGAATAATGTGCATTTTCACATGTTTTAGTTCAGATTAATATTCATAGTTGTCATTCTCCTGACAAGAACAATAGCTCCTTCTGGTGTTTATACTTGCCTCTTAGAAAAGAAAAAAAAAACATTGCTTTTCTTTACTCTCTAGAGTATTTTTATTACATTGGAGAAACACAAGCAGCAGCAAATATTATTTCCCCTTCTCCTGTGGAAGAGCTTGATTTGTCATTTCAGAGAAACAAAAATCAAATTCCAGCCAAAATCTCTATTTAAATGTCCATCTAGATTTAGACAGTTAACTTTAAGATAGGTGTGTTTTAAATAGATACTAACAAACTTTAAAATACATGAAAAACATTTGCTGTTGCATAATGAGTTCTTCAGATAGTAAGTAACATTTAGGTGGAAAACAAACTGTTATAATTTCTCTCAAATAATACTCAGAACTGGAGGCCCAAAACATGCACACAATTAATGTGATCAAAGTATACAACATGTTTTATTTATCTTGCGTTATACGATGTTGCTTGTTGAACACCTTATGCATTCGTTTATCCTCATGAACAGTAAGATACACTTGGTGAAATGAAAATATTATAAGAGTCTGGATGGGATGAAGGAGGTAGGGAATTAGCCTTACTCTGTCAGTTTAGTAAGCTCAAGCATTGCTCATAAGTAAGCTCCAGGCATTTAAGATACCTTTAACCCACATTCATTCCTAAGAGTCCGTGTTCAAAACGTAGTTATCTGTGGTTTGCAAGGTTCTTTGACATTCAACTCCCTTGGATATCTTAAAATGTACTTTGAGCTTTAAGGCTCTTTTGAGTTTTTCCTATTGGTATCTTTATGCATTGCTGGGAAATTTGCTGTTGAGCTCTTCTATGTTTGGGTTCACACGTTTTGGATCTTCAAACCAGTTTCACCAAAACTATTTTAGTTCCCTTTCTCTTTCAATTTACAGACTATCCCCTAGAGGTAAAAAGAGGTAATTTTCTTCCTTACCTTCTCTGAGCTTATCAGTGCCCTCAGACCTGCTGCTGTTTCTTAACAATTGTTCATATGCCATGGATTTGGACCACAACTAGATGGAGTCTGGTTGGCCAACAGTGTATCATGAACATACCTAACCTGTATGTCATTTATAGATTCACAGAATAAAGTAGATTGGAAGAGCACATCATCTAGTCCATCTGAAGCAAGCCCAGTTGGAAAAGAGGGCTCAGAGACCTGCATGGGTGAGTTATGAATGCCTTCCTGGATGGAGATTCTACAAATTCTCTCACATACTTCAATGTTTTACTATCCTCATAGTAAAAAACATTTTTTTTTCTTTAATCCTGAATCTAGTAGTAATTTACCATGTCCCACCTTATTTCCATTACCTCTAGTTCTGTAACTGTTAAGTCTTTCCAGAGATGCTTTTCTCTCTCCACTGATAACAAAGTGAATCTAGATACTGCCCCTAATTCTTTCAACTAAGTATTCTATTTGGAGGAATTCAGAAGTGGCATATTCTGCATCTTTTATGGAGGGATATTGAGGCATGCCTGCACAAGCAGGAAAGTAAAGTACTCTCCAAAATAACAGTGTTATATATAAAGGTATTCCTTGGATGAATATACAGAGGCACTTTAATACTTCTTGAAAAACAGTTATATTTTAGCATTCCGTTTTTACCTAGTTTTCTATTGCCTGATGCATCTCTCTACAATTCAACAAATATAAATAAAGACTTAAATAGAAATTACATTTCTTTTCCTAAAATAGCAGCCCTTTGGACAGGGGCTGCTATACATACTGCATTTTTGTATCATACAATTTCATTTGTAGCAGATGTCTTGACAAGTTGAATCAGAACATCTAGAAGAGGACATCAGCAAACATCTAGAAAACTTGTGTCTCTAGCCCATTAGTTGAAATCTTAATTCCCTTCATTATTTTTTAAAACCCATTGAACTGCTGCCCTGCCACTAATGAAGCCATGACTTAGGATATAACTGAATCTTTTAATTTATGTTGGAGTTCTTTATGATTTCTCAAACTCCTTTGAGGAGAAATGGAGAAAAATCTGAAAAGAATGTCAGTCAGAAAGAGAATAGAGTTTTAATTTATTTTTCCTGTCAGTTATGGCCTAGGTTGGAAGAGCCTTGATTCAGGAGGCAAGCTGTATTAGATTGCTTTCTAGAGTTGCAGAGAACTTTGCACAATTCCTTCTAATTCCTATTAATTGTTCCTGTCTCTTAGGTCTGACTGTCCATTCTCCGCTGAGCAATTTATAAATCTCTGCATTCTCTGAGCTGGAAGCTCCCATCTTCTTCCTTTGATCCTTTTTTATGCTGCACCTTCAAGTCTCTGCCTTTTTTCCTCAATGGGGAAAGATCAAACTTCCTCCTTTCTCCATAGGGGTCCACTTGACCTTGTCTTCTTTTTTAATATAACAAAAGAGGAAAACAAGAAAAAAATAGGAGATGGCATTCATATCACAGCCTCAGACACTGAGTTTGCTATGTTGCCCAAGCTTTTAAATAACTTTTACGAAGTGGGAAAACAGATAATACTCTCTGCTGCTTCTTCTTCTATGCTGTCTATGGATTTCTGCTTTTTCTCCATAGGTGAGATTATTATACTCTAAAATTCTTTTTTTAAATGCATTGATTTAAAAAAAAAAAAAACAAAAACAAAAACAAACAAACAAAAAAAAACTCAAGCAAAAACAAATCAAGATATGCAATTCAATAAATCTATTTTGACAAAGGATCAATAAATTTAAAACTAGGGAAATTATACTCATCTATGGTTACAGACTATAGATGAGGTTGCAATGTAAAACACAACCAAAAGTATGTATTCTATCACCATCCTCATAAGCTGTTAAAAACAGGCAGGGTAGTGTTCTTTATCTCCTCCATGACTCATCCCTGATAACTCCCTCCAGGGGATATCTTCTGCTACTGGGCCATCAAGCTTCACTGCACAACTGATAAGATTACATCATCACAATGTGAGATGCATCATCCCAGGGGGAGGAACCACCCTTCCCACCTGGATATAATCTGAGATTTGGAATGCCACAAGTGGCTTTATCCACTGAATTCCCAGTGGACAAGAGCTACTAACCACCACTGGACCGACCTTCAGAGGAAGACCAGACCCTTCTACAGAATCACTGCTTCAACGGACTCACATCTATCACTTCAACAGGACTGCAGCCACCATTTAATCAGACTGCTACCACCACCCTGATCAACAGGATGTCAAGTTGTATCCTGACTCTGTCAGTTTAAGCCAGTGTTTTCTGCCTTTATTTTAATTTTCCCATTAAATTGTAGTTCTGACTTTCACTGGTTTACTTTCAAACTAGCACACAGGCTGTGTACAAATGTAACAGGAAATACCTTCCTCTTGATCATATAGAAAATTAAATGTGCCTACCTGAAGTCAGAGCCTACCCTCTTCCCATTTTCAGGAATTCCAGGATCAGGACATGTATCAGATGCAATTGCATCACCACCCTGGGTCACTGCAAAGTAAATAAAAAAACATATTAGATATGCAGTTCTAAAGATGACTCTTCCATGCAAAAACTGCCATTGCCTGAATGCAACCATATTTTACCATTTTTTTCTTGAACAAGTGGAAATTTTTACCAAAAAAAATCCCCACATAATTGATTTTTTGTGTATTATTTATTTTCATTTGTTATGGTAAAAAAAAGTTTTTATTCTGTGGGAAATGATTGATTTCCAACAGAAATCAGTGACAGTCATTCTTTTTATGAATACACTGGAATTCAAGGTTTTTCTCAGACAGGAAAAAAAAAAAAACATTTAATGAAATCACCCTCTGAAATCTTCACAACACACCACTGTAAGGTTAAAAAGTATAAGAGAAAATAAAATCTTCATAATAAAACCTGTTCGTAATAAGATTTAAAATAAACAAAAGGCAAGAACCCAACTGTGATACTTTAGAACTGCAAAGCAGGAATATTTTTATGAATCCCAGAATCATTTAGATTGGAAAAGACCTCCAAGATCATTGAGTCCACCTTTTGATCAATCACTACCTCAACTGAAAATAAAGTTAATCTCACAAAATGTACAAGATACCCCACTGAACAATACATTTGCAGCCAGCTGAATATGTGTTCATGCAAATGAGCTCAAATCTCTATTTTTTGTTTTCAGCTAAGAAAAGAAAGACAAGGTATCCTATACCGTTCCACTCTTTTTGCCCTCCATTCTTTCACTGTCCAGACTGACAGATAATTAAATGATACTATGTATATAGATATCCAGACTTAAGGTACTCTAAAAACTCAAAACAATTTGAACATTGTGTCTCCTTCTTTCCTACTAAAATGGTAAATAAGGAAAATGTGAAGTTAAAAGTTATTCATCATAAATAAATGAAACAAAGCAGAAGACTGAATATACAGAAAACCCAAACACATGTGTGCTTTTTATCCTGCACATATACTCGTATGGTGTGTCCAGCTGAAAAAAGGAAGAACTGACATAAAGACTGTGTTGGGTTTGCATTGCCAGATTTCGGTAGCGGGGGTGGGATGGGGGGGTTGGGGATACTACAAGGGTGGCTTCTGTGAGAAGCTGCCCCAAGATTCCTCCATGTCCAGCAGAGCCAGTCTCTGGCAGCTCCAAAATGGACCCGCTGACGGTCAAGGCTGGGCCAATTAGAAATGGTGGTAACATCTATGGGATAACTGACTAAAAAAAAGTGATTGTGCAGATGTAATTCCAGCCAGAGAAAAGCAGGGCTAGAATGTGTGAAAGGAACAGTTCTGCAGATGCCAAGGTCAGTGCAGAAGGAAGGGGAATAGGTGCTCCAGGCTCTGGAGCTGAGATTCTCCTGCAGCCTGCAGTGCAGCCCATGGTGAGGCAGCTGTGCCCCTGCAGCCCATGGGGATCCACAGGGATGCCGATGCAGGGTCCCACAGACCTGTGGAGAGAGGAGCCCACGCTGATGCAGGCTTGCTGGTAGCTGTAAAGGATGCATGCTGGAGCAGCCTGTCCTGCAAGGACTGCACCCCACAAAAGAGTGACCCACTCTGAAGCAGTCTGGAGTGGACTGCTGCCCATGGGATGGATTTATATTGGAGAAGTTCATGGAGAATTGTCTCCCATGGGAAGAACAACATGTTGGAGTAGGGAAGGAATCCTCTCCCTGAGCAGCAACAGAAACGTGTGATGAACTGAACATAACCCCCATTCCCATCTCTCTGCGCAGCTGGGGGAGTAGGTAGGGCTGGGAAGGAGGGAAGGGTGGGAGAAGTTCTTCATAAGGTCTTACTTTACTTCCTTCACATTACTCTGCTTTAATTTTGTTAGTATAAATGCAGTATCTCTAATTCCAGTCTGTTTTGTCCCTGATAGTATTTGGTGAGAGATCTTTCCCAGTTCCTATCTCAACTCATGAATTCTTGATTGTATTTTCTTTCCTGGGTCCAGTGGCAGAGGGGGGTGTTGGAGAGGCTTTGGTGGGTGCCTGGCAGCCAGCCAGGGACAACCCACTACAGTTACATGCCTCCAGTCTTTCTGTTTCCTCCACAAAAAACAGAACTAGTAAAAATTTGTGGATCATATTTTCCATCTTAAAAGATTTTTGGGAAATCTTTAAGAAAAGGACAGAGCATTCTTCCTGAATTTAAAACAAAACAAAACAAAGTTAATTGGTATATTTTAGCTGCACAAAATAAATTACACAAGTCTGAGTGGATTACAGATGACAGCATTACAGCTGAAAGGTGATGAGAGCTTAGATGTGAAAAGCAGCTGTTTTTCCCACACAGTGATATGCTTTCAAATTTAATACAGCAGCAAAAGGAGTGGTGACAAATAGGATACACACAATCAGATTTTAAGAGCTATAAATCTTCATGTCTGCTTTGGCAGCTTCAGGGACAAGTCATTTATATAGAAATCCAAAGACTTACAAGAGAAGATTTAATGAACTAAAAAACTGTATTACAGCACTACAAAAATACAACTGAGACAATGCACTATTATGGACCATAGTTGTCAACTTGAGCACAGGTTCTTCTGTAGAGAAGCAGAGAAGCTGCAATTATTACAGTATATTTCAGCATTTGCCTTTTTTTTTTTTTTAATCTGGAATGTTTTAAGAATACAGGAGTCATCTCTTTACCCACATCTTTTTAACACTACTTATTGTCCTGCATACTTGTTCTTTACATTACATCAAGAAAGATTATGATAATAACAAAAATTTCTTTGAAGACACAGCTGAAAATATAAGTTCTTACTTAAAAAAATATTTCCTTCTAAATACAGAAGCCAGACAGTTAATCGGGACTTTAGTCCATGTATAGCATATGGAATTCACCATCTTGAAAACTCTCTGCACCAGAACTCAATCCAGCTAATTGGATTAATCTAACTAATCAATCAATTGGATCAATCTAACTAATATTACTTCGATTGATAAAGTATTTGTGTGTGAATAAATGCTTTCAGACAAAGCATATACAAGCTAGTATTCATATATTTTATTCTGAAAGTTTAATCTTGTAGTTGCTTGAAAAGTGTCAGCATTGAAATGCAGTTATAGTGAAAAACCTGCTTGCTAAAAAAGCAGCCTGCTTCTACACTGATGTTTCTTAAAATAAATTATCTTCCCACTAATAGTTCTTCCACTTTTTCAGAAAAAAAAAAAAAGAAAAAAAAAAAAAAAAAAAAAAAAAAAAAAAATAAATATAATAATTTTNAGAAAAAAAAAAGTCAAATTTACTACTTTTAGCAGAGAATTGTAGTTTTGTTAGTGGACATAGAAATTCAGTTTGGACTACTAAATCACCAAAACACAAACATAAGCAAAACAACTGATACAGTTATTCAACTTACTAAATTTGCTTAACATGAACCTTGTGGTAACAACTGTTATACAAGGTGGAGAATGCTACCTTTGCTACTGAGTTTTAAGGACATCACACATCACATTGGAGTGAAGTCATCTCCTTTTACAGATCTCCATACATACAAAATGCCTAAGTACTTGGGACATCAGTAAATGCTGAATGAAACCTTAGTCATAGCACAGAATGAAGTGATTTTCCCAAATGGATGACAACCTTTGCAAAATTGTCTTCTCAGCCACTACTTTACTCTGTCAACACACTCTCACACCAATATCAGGGCAAGGTGGTTCAGCCTCTTGCTTATCCAGAGAAATACTATCTCTCTGAATAGAACAGGCATCCTATGTCTGGAACTCAACACATCTTCCTGGATGTCTACAGGCCTTGTTAAACATGGCACAGGTTTTAGCTTCTATTTCCCCAGTGAACTGTCAAGTGTACTTTTAACAGATGGTGTTTGCATGACAAGCTGTCATGACAAAATAAATCCAATTCCCTGCAAAACAAACTTGCCTGATTTTATCTTTCCAGGTGGGAAAAAAAAAAAAAATCTCTCAAATCAGTAAAGTAATTTATTGCCTCTACTGGTTCAGAGACACCAGGGACTTCAGTTCAATTATGTATATACTTTGACGTATTAGTATGCTTAAAACCTTTACCTGCCAGTATTTTGGAATTTACCTAAAAATTCAGTATTAAGATTTATTTTAGCTCCAATATTGATAATTCAGACTGAAAACAGATGAAAAGGTGCCCAAACATATTCCTATCAGAGACCTTTATCTTCCTCTGTTACAATCCTGCCAAATTTCTGCTTTATCCACTACAATGAAACATTATTCATTGTTACTGAGATCCATAACATGAGATAAGCAAATATCATTGATTTGAGTATCTCACTTTCAAAATATATTTAAAACTTGCAGCTTCTACTCTCTCCAAGAATTTCCTGGATACATAATTTCTATGCATTCAGTCACATGCTCAATCTTTCACTGGTTTAACTTTGAAGAAAAAGACTTTTGTATGCTCTTGAAAGACCCATGTCTAGTTTGTACTCTTTCTGCACTGTATAAAGTTTGATTTACCTAGGGTGTTAAATGGTGTTTCATGCTTTTTTCACCTTTCTTCTGTTTTTTTCCATATTTTTCATATCAAACTTGCATTGTTTCTCTTTAAATTCAATGCTCATTCACAGACTGAGTGTATTTTAACTATAATTTCAATTTACATTTTAGAATTTAAAAATTTCAAAATAATGGTGTCAATGAAAATGAAAAGTAATATTCCTATTTAAAAGCTTGCAAAACTTATAAATAAATGTAAAGTATGCAAAACCTTTCGCAAAACTATTTACTAATTATCAGGAATTATCTTAAAACACTAACAATTTTTCCTCTGAAATGCAAATATAAACTAAACATCTATAACCTTGTAATTATGACAAATAAATTTAGGACCAGCCTCTCACAATATATTCTTAGTTACATTCTCAGTATACCCTCTCTGTTTAAAAAAACCCAAAAAGTTAACATGGATATAATCCAGGCTAATATCAAAGTAAGACATTACTTGACATAGACAGTCCCGCATACTGCATCCCAGTTCTTCAAGGCACCATCAGCTAGAGGAAATTATGAGTATTCCATGAGAGTAACATAAAAAAAAAAATTATTTGAAGTGACAGGGCAGGGAGAAAAGTGAGGAAATACTCCAGTCAGGTTTGGGGGTTTTAACTTCTTTTTCTAACAGCAGGTTTGAGAACATCAAAGATGCTTCAACCACCACACAGGTCTGTAGTACAGAGACAGAGCACTCTCAGTGGATACGACTTAACTCTGGAACTTCTCAACATGTCAGGCTATCATATACTGCAAAACTTACACATTCTCAGGTCTTTCTGCAGAAATAATTGAAGAGTAGATGTGAGTTCAGTAACGTGATTGACAGATTTACATTTTGTATACAACCGCTAGGGTTAAGACTAGTGATTCAAATTTCTACTTGATAAAAATAAAATCTATTCTTTCTTCACTGATTGAGAATGAATCAACAAGATTTCTTCTATTTTCTCACTTGGGATCATAAAGACTACAGTTTCCACAGCTTTGGAGGTCATCTTTATTGCTGTACTTGATATATGACACAAGAAATTCAAAATTCCTTTAAGATGTTTCACATGCTCTGATTCTAATGCAATAGTAAAGAAGAAAGACTGGCAGTAACTATCAACATAAATCAGATTTTAAAATATTGTAATCATAATAATAAACAATTACCACATGCATTAACATCCTAATTTAGCTCAGCATATGGGAAGTGTTTAATCAAGGAGCAGTATTAGGCAGGAGGACGGGCTGGTGAAACAGATGTTTCAAGCAGCAATACAAGCTATATGAAATCTCCCTTGTTATATCAGTTCTACTCCAGACATTCGCCATTTTCTGCTTTGGATGCATTTGGAATCTGAAAACACACTAACACACTACTCAGGCTTATGCAAATTATGTGATGCACTACTTTGAAGGCCTTGACTTCAAAACAAAGTATTTGTGGGAGCTTGTCCTGGAGCAGACTGACTGGACAGTGGCCACACAGCCACACTATGGACAAACAACATCAAGCCTTAAGAAATAAGAAGCCACAACTGATGACATCCAGACAGCTTATGGTGAGGAGCAAAGGACACTGGGACCAATTGGGAGTGGCCATGCAGATCAACAGCCCATGGCTGGCCAGAACGTTTCTAGAACATTCTATGAGAGACTATGTATATGTGTGTCAGCCCTACTTCAGGGTCTTCTGAACCAGCCTCTTTATGTTTTGTTTTGCACCCTTGTTTGTGCCCTTTTAGTTGTTTAGTAAATATCTTCAATTTTGGCACTTCAATTGTACTCGTCCCTTCCTTGTTGCTGTGACCACACCATTGTGGAGCTCCCAGACCCAGAGGGTTTCCCCGTGCACCCCACAGATCCCTCGGGGTGTTGTCTCTGGCTGCTCCCCTACTAGCCAGGTCAGAGAGATCACCGGCGGTCAGACGCGCACTGCAACAAGCACATTACATTTATATGTGTTATACTGCATTTCTTTCTTCAGGGGCCTATATGTTATTGAAAAAATATTGGGTGTTCATGCTTCAGGTTCCAACACCTGCAATTTCAAATGTAACAAGTTATGGCAGTCTCTTTAGACATTTACTCATTCTCCTAGTGGCAACACCAGACTTAGAATAAAAATGGATAACCCAGGAGCCCTCATTCCCTCCATAATTTGTTTTGAATACTTTTCAAATGTAACCAAAAATTGCAAGAATGACCATCAAGAAGGCCTTGACAAATACTCCCTGGAGACTAGACAACAGACCCTAAAATTCCCTGTAGAAAGATACTGTAAAAAACAGCAGCTTTTCTAGAGCTGAGTGACAAGCTGTGGCACAGAAGAGTCACAAAGATGGTCAGCAGACTGGAACGTTCCTAGGGAAGATAGGGTCCTTGGAGACCTCATTGTGGCATTCCAGTACCTAAAGAAGTCTTATAAAAAAGAGGGAGAACAACACTTTACCCAGCCAGAGAGAAATAAGACAAGGGGAAACACTTTTATACTAAAAGGCAAGAGATTTAGATTAGATGTCAGGAAAGAAATCTACTTAGAGGGTGTTGAGGCACTGGAAAAGGTTGCCCAGAGAAGCTATGGGTGCCACATCCCTTGAATTGTTCATGGCCAGGCTGGATGGCATTTTGAGAAATATGATCTTGTGGAAGGTATCCCTGCCCATGGCAGGGAGGGGGGGGAGGGGTGGGTTTGGAAATGGATGATCTTTAAAATCCCTTCCAATCCCAATCATTCTAGGATTCTATGAAGTTTGTAAATTGAAAAAGATTGCAGTGAATGGATACTTTGTCTCTCCATTATGATGAAAATAAAAACTTACATATGTAAATATTAACCTCTTTCCAGTCAAGAAGTCAAACAGAAATGCAATGACACTGTTTCAATTAAACAAGGTATTACATGCACTGATTAATGTAATAGAGTCAATTTGGTTATTCATTAATCTCCTGAGATTTATGTTTATTTACATTGTATTTTTTAAAGGTTTCCTATTGTAAAGTATCTAACCGTTCTAGATATCTAACAGAAATATCTAACAAAATTTTGGTCATTAAATAATTATGGTTCAAAAATGAAACCAAAACATTGAAATTATTCTTTATCAAGTGTACTAGAAATTACTTGTTTTATGTAGCACAGAATTCTGTCATCACTGAAAAAGAAAAAAGGATATATATATTTGATGTCTTGACAATATTTGGAAAAAAGGTATATTTTATCATTGTATAAAAGAACTGAATACACTGCAGTTGATTTAAATTCAGAAAGTTGGAAGTAATGGAAGAAAAGAAAGATTATAGAGGACAGCTTCAATCCACAAATATATTCACAGGGAGAATTAGCTGAATGAAATTTTCCACCCTAAATTTCCCTGCATTTTCTCTAAAATGTCAGTTACCCCCACCCTGAAGATAATTTCAAGCTTCCAAAATTTTTGCTTTAACCCAGATCAAAATAAAATAATTGATTTGTGAATAATTTTAATGATCAGAATAAATATACTGCAGGAGACCTTTTTTTTTTTTTATTTGCAAAGACATTTATTAGGAGATTTCTTAGGTGCTGCACTTAGCAGCACATAAGCTCTTCTCCATTTCCATATAGTGTTTTACAGCAAAAAATAGCAAGGTAGCATCATAGTTAAAGTTGTTTATAAACAGTGTCTTTGCATACACCACATTATCTGCAGCAGATTTTATTTTTAAAACTATGACACAGTCAGAAAAGGGCAAACCAATTTGATTTACATAAAAATACACATAAAGTCACACTTGGTTATTTTAATAATTTTGGTCTACAAAATTTGACTACACTAAAAAATGTAATTAATTTATTAATTAGAGGATGCAGAATGGATTTTATTCCTTTTTTTTCCCCCGATACGTCTTTTGTAGAATGACACAAATGCAAAGTATTAAGTTGGAACCCTAATAATGAGATACAAAGGCATTGTTTATATGGGTATACAAAAGTATACAGATACTGCCTTATAAATAAGTAAGATCACAGATGTGATAGAAAATATAGATGTGAGTAGAAAATATGGCTGAAATTAAAATACCAAGACAAAAAAAAGTATTAATTTCAACAGTACAAAGAGTACTATATTTTCCCATACAATTTAATCCTGGCTTTTAGAAGGCTATAAAATTACTTATAGTAATTTTATAAGTCCTTCAGCAGAAATAGCAAAACACTGATCTGTTACAAACAACCAATATAAATCTACATGACACTTGTAATGTAGAAGTGATGGATTACTAAAACCCAGAGAAATGGAAAAGAAAAAGAGACAAACAAGGACAGGTAAGGAAAGTTTTGAAGTTCAACCACGTAACTTTACAAGAAGCTAGTTCAAACTCCTTTTTCCCTAATTTACCTATGAATTGATTAAAATATTGGAATACTGTTGAATAGGAAAATATGGTCATGTTGACACCAGATGGTTTGGGCTCATCAGGCCATTCTGGGCAGTCACACAAGTAGAAGCCATTACCCAAAACCTGCCTAGAGAACACTCTTACAGATGGCATTGTGTTTCTTCAAAATTATTAACAAATCTTACAAAGTATTGTTCTAGTAGTTCAGTAAGCCATGGCCAGCTGCTAGATTTCATTTAAAACTTAAATTCTCTAGTGCTTCTCACTAAAAGAGTATTTTAACCACCCCGCTTGCTTCAAACATCCGATTAAAAACTGCTAATTTCTGAAACAGAAGCAATTAAAAAACCCTATAACTATCACATGCTAAAGTTAATTCTTTTGGATTTTTTGAAAAGCTCTAGCACCTTCAAACATTGGGAAATAAATAAACATCCTACTACACTGAAGCTGTTAACTTGGTTGAAATAAAGAACCACTGTAATTTACCAATATATTTATGGCACTCCTTTTTCCAGCAGATGGGGATTTCTATCAATATCCCTTTACTTGCTATGACCAAAATAGCTGGTGTGGCCAATTTCTCCTTGTTATTCTTTAGTGTCCTGGTTTTTGGCTAGGACAGAGTTAGTTTTTTCACAGTAGCTGTGAGGGGGCAGTGCCAGGAGCTGTGTGGGTATGTTTAGTTTGTAACTCTTTAGCACTCTAGCACTCTACAGCACTCTAGCATTCTATAGCGCTTCAGATCACATCCAGGGGCATTCTCACTTCCCAGAAGAACGTGGGCATGGTTTATGGTTAGAAAGAAAAAAGTGTGGGTGCAGAGGATTTGTATGCCCCTTGTTCATTGTCTCAGGGTCGTGATGGGTTGGTCAGTGAGTAATATTTGTATTTAAATCACTCTCATTTCTATACATTCATTATTAGTATCATTGTTCACTTCCTTATCCCATTGCAGTTTCCAGTAAATTGTTTTCATCTCAGTCTGTAATCTCTGCCTTTTGTGTCTTTTGCTGGAGGAGGGGCAGGGAAGCCCTGTCTGGTTTTGACCTTTGATGGCAGGGGAATCAATAAATTGGGGAGTGCCATTCCTAAACCATGACATTTGGTGATCACAAGGTCTGAAAATATATTTTCTTTATATAAATCCAATTTTTTTTCCATTCTTAGTGAGTTAATCAGCTTTAAGACAAAAAAAAAAAAAACAACTAAAAATAAAGTCTTTTGCTCACTTTGTTTTGTCCTGATTTGGTATTTTTTTGACCAATGTCTTTCCAATAGCTGAATTTAAGTTTCATTCAAGCTTAACAAAGCAACAGCAGATGTAAAGCTTTCAGTCAGTCTGGGAGCTCACTAGTCCACCTTTTCTTGAAGTTTTGAAGAGCCTGCTCACTCATAACATTTCATTTTACATTTACCTCTGTTGACCTCCATGGGCTGCTTCACCATGGTCTTCAACATGGGCTTCAGGGGAAGCTCAGCTCCAGTGCCTGGAGAACCTCCTCCCCCTCCTTATTCACTGACTTTGGTGTCTGCATCATTGTTCCTCACATAATCTCACTCTTCTCTGAGCACAGTTATATCTGCCTAATAACTTTCTTTTTTCCTTCTTAAATATTTTATCCCAGAAGTGTTATGACCATCACTGATTGGCTCAGCTTGAGACAGCAGTGGGTCTGCCCTGGAGCCAGCTGGCATTGGCTTTATCGGACACGGGAGAAGTTTTTCACAGAAGCCACCCCTGTATATTTGCATATAGCTAAGAAACTACATGTTTAGAAACTGTGAAGGAAAATTGTCAAATATTTACCTTTTTAGTGCAATTGTACATAAAGGTTTTAGCTTGATTAAAATACTACTTAAAAGTTTAAGGTGAAAGGATTAACTTTAGTTTTAGCAGTAAGTTCTAATTTAAACAGATTTTCTATATGAAAAATATAGTGGGAACTGGAATATATTCTATATCCCCCATTTCTGTGGTGAAATGCCTACTAGTCACACAAAAACTACAGTTCAGAATTAGATACATTTATCACACACAGTTTGGGTGTGTGTGTGTGTGTGTGTGTGGGTGTGTGTGTGCGCTGGTTGCACTCTCTCACAATGCACAGGCAGTTATGCAGACCTCCTGAGGTACCGTTTACCTCATTAAAGACAAAGCTGCATCATGAAAAGTAGAGACTCTTTTGATAATTGCAAATGTCAAATTTTCACAGCTGTTGAATTCATCAGACTCCAGAAACAGAAACTGAACTTGCAGAAACCGGGCTGACCAGGCTGAAAGCCTGGGTCCGACTTCCTTCAACTGGTGGGTCATACACAACACTACTATTGCCAAATGAAGTGCAAGGGAACTCCTGATGACTCTAGAAAGCTGAAAATTTCCAGCAAGTGACAATTCATTCACCAATGCTTCAATACAGTTCCACCAAATGAAATATATGTTTGCATTATGTTCACTCTTATTTAAGAAAATTGTCACCACAGTAAGTATACCTTAGGACTACAAAATCACTCAGACTTGCCTGAGCTGCACTTATCCTTGCCTGAAAATTTAAGAACCCGTTTCTATACTTTCATTTTAGTTTATAATTTATGAAAGCCACCAATTTAAAAATATCACTCCTTCATCAGTCCTGATACTTAAATAATGATTTACATCATATCTTTATATTGCTCAAGGTCATGAGGGGAAGACAGAGAAGAAACTGTCCCACATCATTACATAACAACTGTATTGTACCATCTTTGTGGCCTACTTGCAGTAAAACTATTTAGCACTCATCAAACCTATAAAGTCCTTATAACAATAACAACACTAACATAACAGTACTATGAGCTCTTTAATAATTAGTTTTTACACTATACTTTGAATTTGGTGTCATTTCATGACTTGCAGCAGGTAATGATACTTTTGCAACAATTGTAAAGACTAAATTTTGATTGCAAAGTATTTCTGTTCAATCTCAAAAAATATTTTACTCTATTTGTATTATATAATAATCAAGCATAAGGAAAATGAAAACCATTGTGTCAGTGAAGTCAACAGATAAGATTTTATGAATGATCGGGGGGTAAGATTTTATCTGACAGGCAAATAATTGAAAAAAACTGTTTAAAAATATTATCATTTATTTTTCACACTACATGACAGGAAGTGAAAACAGAACCTTGATATGAAAACAAAATTACCATTATACATTTTTCCTTAGAAGATCACACAATAAACTATGTGTACGGCTTAAACACACAGCTCAGCATGAAGAGTTGTTGGTTTTTGCAATACCACTTCATTCAGAACTGTAGGAAAGTCAGCAATTTACTTTGAAATGACAGAGTTGATGAAGAGTCAGTAGTAAAGAGCAATTTTATGGGATATCCAGAAGCATTCTTTCCAAAAGAAATAAACCCAACATGTTGTATTGTCTCAGTGGCTTATAAGTTTGGAAAACTCTATTTTTCACCAGCAACAGGTTATAAACTCACCCTACAATGTTATTTACTTGTAAATATACTACCACTATATAACGTATTTTATTGATTCACAAGGCTGTCTTTTTCTTTTCCTTTAAAAAAAGCAATCTAGCATTTTTACCAAGCACTGCCATTTCTTCAAGAAAGCTGAAGGTGACTACAATTCTTTTTTTCTTTTTTTAATACATAAATAAGGATGAAAACAAATGTCTTTGAATAAAATTCTCATTTCCTTAATTAGCTGTTTGATATGCATTTGTTAATCAATGTATTACCTGGGTTTTTCTTGTTTGGTAAGTGATACTATATTTTTGGTTGGCTTTCAAAGTATAATGTTCAACACTGTGTTGCAAATAAGAAGACGTAACAAAACACTTAGCCATGGGCAAAATGCATTGATAATCTCATTTGTCAACATAACCTAAACAATTTTCCATTAAATTGAGAGACAGAGACAAAAAGAGAGATCAGTCCACTGTCCAGGGTTTGCAGGTTTAACCAAATAGGCTTTGACACTGAGAATAAGATTAAGATTAGAAAATAACTGATAACTATGGGATAGTTTATGGGGGTGCTCTTTATATAGAAAAAAAGACAAACTGACACAAAAAAATCTGTTTTCTGGCCTTCCTCTGACTTTTAATGTGACTAGAAGCAAAACATTTAGGACATCTCTTAAGTGAAACCTAGGTAGAAAGTGAAGTCTACATGACTAGAACCATTCCTGAAATTTCCTGTTGAGCTGCTCAAACCATTTAAAGCTCAAACCATTTTAATTGTGAATGGTCTTCCCCTTCTGCCTACTTTCCCCTGTTTGAAAGCTATGGTTCTGTACATGCCAAGAAGTGATATCTCTTAACTGTCCTCTTAACAGGACTGAGAATTGCACTGTCTCTCTTTCTCTCACAGTTAGAACGGGTAAACTCAGAATAATTCTAGCACATCACCAAGAAGACAAATTATCACAAAATAAGAAACACACCAGCTGATGATGATTTTCTTTAAAGGTGTTAATTTTATTTCTTTGATTTTCTGTATAATGCCCACATCATAAAACCACTGGTACACCAGTACAGTTAGTTCTCTCTCTCCGTCTTATTGAAATTAAAACATTACAAAGTTTAAAAATACATTACAGTTCTAATGAACAAGATTAGAAGGGAAAACTGACAGTAAATCAGATTATGGGAAAAATAAAGGGGAAGGAGTTGCTTTTTTTGTTGTTTTTGGGCACCTGCTGAGGAAAATGTTCTGATATCAATATGAAAAATTTAGAGAAGTTCTCTAAATTGGCAGGTAGCAGGTTTAGTAGGTATGATCATGGTGACACAAAGGTAACGTGAAGGCAAACATATTTAGTGCAATAGTAGAACTGAATTCTAGTCTGTGTCTTAAACAGCATGATCATTAACATTTCACTCTTTCTACTGATAATATTTATAGATTAAATGGAGCAAAGTCAATACAAGATCTGTGATTTGCTCTACCTGCCCCAATCAAAATAATAATCCTACTATAATCAATAAAAGAAACCAGTAAGAGACTCAATCTATGAATAAGTGTTTATCTCATGATTCAAGTGGAAAAGAGATGAGGCAAAGACACAAAATTTAACAGAACAAAGATGTTAATTTTAAATATCTTATTTCTATGCCTAATACTTAGCTAAATAGTTCTAGTAGTTCTCTTTTTCAATATACAAAATAAACACTTTATTTGGCTGTAAATTAAATAATTACATGTATATAATAAATTTAGTTTCTATGGTAAATCTTGTGATCAAATGAAGTGCTGACATCCTAAGAACTGTATTTTACAGGCTAGAATAAATACCAAGTGTCTAGTTCCAATGATTGTGAGGGATGCACCATCCTTCCTAGGAATAAAGCAAGTATATTTCAACTAAATTTTGCTTTATTGCAATTAAAGTTCTCCTAAGTTAAATCTGTAAGAAATCTGTCAATCAATACCCTAGAAGCTGCATAAGAATCATAGCTCTCAGGAGCTCCAAATTGAGTATTTAATAATTTCCTACAGTAGGTGGCTTTTTCAGTAATCATTTTATCTTCTAAATACACAAAGAACAATCACAAAAATAAATCCAAAATGGACATGGATTCTGGCCACTTACTTCTGTGATCATTTAATTCGGTTAGCATTATTTTTTTCATTGCAGTGTGCAAAGAGACACTGTTCCTTCTACTGATCTGCCTGCATCTGCAAACGGACAGTACTGATCTCCACTCCATTTTAAGTGTCCCATTCCAGAAGGGACTCCAGAATTGTGAATTGGTTTGTCAATCAAGCATTTTCTGACAACTTAGTATAAAGCAATTTAGTATAAAATGTCTTATTCAAGAGATAGGATTTCGAATTTTGGGGTTTTTTTAAGTTATAGTTATATTACTGCATGCACTTTTAAGACTTCTACTCAGTGAAAATAATTTTCACATTTTGTGTAAACACTAGGAAATAGATGCAAGACTGTATGTCAATGATCTACCAGAAAATTCAGCACTGTTTTTTCTTTTAATATGTTTTTAACATTTTTTCCCAGACCTAATATTTTAACATTTACCACTCAATATTTTAACAAGACTTGGTTAAAAAAAATAAGTGCTAGTGTTTATATTACTCATTTGAAAGCTTCCAGTAGCTATCAAATTACCTAAACAGGTATTCAAATACCATGAATCTGTAGAATGTATATTATATGACACTATTTCAAAAGGCAGAATTATGCCTTTCAAACCAAAGTTCAAGAAGTAGAACAGCAGTAGCACATAATTTAACCTGGTGGGTTTTTTTGGTTTTGGTTTGTGGTTTTTTGGAGTTTTTTTTGCACAAAGTAACTCAGATTATACTTGAAACAGAACTAGAATGTCTTGTGCCCTGAATGATCTATCTATAACTGCTGTAATTACAGTATTCCAGTTGAGAAAACCACTATAACATAGATAAGGGAACCGCCTCCCAGGAGAATATTTCACCAAATAAAAATACACGCTCCAATAATTGTTAACTCCGTAAAGGGAGTGTCTAAAGTTATAGAGAATCTAGGTTAAAAAAAAATTTTAAAAAATGTTTTTCTTTTGTACACAATGACAGGCAGCTATACAAATATCTCAGACTCTGAATATTTTTAAAATATACAGCAAAAAACATCTAAACCATAATTTCAGCTTGGCTCTTTTCTCCTCTTCATTGACATTAGCAGGGTGGATTTGAGCTGCAACATGTTCCCTCCTACTCTTGCCACTGTGACAATATTAACTAATAAAACCCCTAGGCAATTCATCACAATTTTCTATGGCATCTATGTGTCAGATATGCACTTCTCTGTTGAATATGTAACCTCAATCATTCTGGTGGGTCTGTTTATTTAGGTGAAATGTCAAACTGATAATTTCTTTCTCTCTTTCTCACACAGAGTCAGTGACTTATTCATGTCAACGTGTTAATTCTTGAAGGAAAGGGGTAAAAAGGCTATACTGACTCCTCAAATGTATTCTGGTCCTCACAGTGTGAGTAAACCACGACAAGTTTTAAATAAACAATCATTTTGGCCTTAATCCAAAAGAAGAAAAAAACCCCAAGACTTCATTTTTGAGATTCTGACCACTGATCACCCTTTAAAATCAGCATGCCTTCCTTTTTTTGTGATGTGTTGAAAAACTCACCACAAAAAAACCCCAGGATTTTACTGATTAAAGCGGGTTTTCCAAATGAGTTCAAAGTTATTGCTATTTGCATGAATGAGTAAAAGTATACTGTGCCCATGATCTGCTCTGTTGGGTGGTTGTTTGGTTTTTTGTTTTTTTTTTTCTTTCTTTAAATCACAGGTGAAAAAACCATTGCTTTATGGATCAATTAATATAATCAGGTTTTGCATGTAATATGATGGTATGAATAAAGCAACCAGAAACTCAGCTAACTTTTGAGAAAAATTGGAAAATAGTTCTTTATCAGAATCTGTGTTAGATTTTCCAAAGTCTTCCAACTTAATGGAACAAGCTTCCTTGTGTCTTCAAACCACTTCAAGATACATTTTGTCAGTATCGCATTTCTAGCTGCTAACAGGGCACTTCAGCTTTACGTCTGTGTAGATTGGTAACTAATTGACAGAAATTATCAAATACTGTGTATGAAACTTTTGAAGCCACCTCAGTTTTTCCTTAGCTAACTTGAAGCAGATATTCTTGTTACCACTCCTGGAGTATCTTAAAAATTACAACTTAATTTTGAGATCAGTTTAAAGACAAATACTTGCTCCTCCTTCTGAGGCTGAAAAGTCTCATTTCACCCTTGACAGTCTTCAGCTGTTAAATAGAAATATGAATCAAATGTGGACTACTGATCTAAAAAGCCAATTCTATTGTTTTGAGAAAAGTAACAAGTAAAACCTAGTTAGGTTGTGATTGTAGCAATCTTACTTTATTACTCTGGTAGTATTTGTAAGGCAGTGGCACCCACACTAATAAACAAAAATACTTGATAATGGGCTATCTTATTTGACATTTGCCTATGGAATAATGTCAGGCATGTGAAATAACCACTGCTCAAATTGAATTGACCCATAGAAAGCAACACACTGCAATGTTCCAGATCTCTATGACAATGCATTTCAGCCCCTTTAAACTGAAATGCAGTTAATTTCAGATTAGATATAAAGATTCTTTTATGAGGGTGATGAAACACTAGCTCAGGTTGCCTATAGAGGTGGCAGATATTCCATCCCTGGAAACATTTACTATCAGGCTGGACAGGGCTCTGATCAGCCTGTTGTAGTTGAAGATGTCCCTACTTATTGCAAGGAGGTTGGACTAGATGACCATAAATGTCCCTTCCAACCCAAACCATTCTATCATTATGTGATTCTCCACTTATCAGAGAGATTCAAGAAGCATTGTCAATAATTAGGGGTAGATTTTATGTCTTACATGTGTTTACTCACATGGTACAAGAAATGCATTGTATTCTTCTGGAAGTATTCACTATTGAATATTTACTGAATAGTGTATTTGAAATACAAAGGCCCAGTGTAACTGGGATTTCTGTTTTTTTCCTATATTGCCCCATAGCGAGAAGAGGGAAGGCAGGGCAGCTGGAGACCAGCACTGCCACCACTCTTTGTGGCTGATATTGCTACACCAGTGACAGCAGTAGCAGCAGAAACCACTGGTAACCACCAGTAGCAGATTGGTTAATGCTTCTGAAATTATTCAGACATGTTGATGGAAAGAAAATTAACTTAGCAGACCATCCCATGATGGTTCTGTATAGTCTTTTTACAGACAGTAGGGTCCCTACTGACAGGTGAAAGCAAAAAATAATTCACAAGCTTACTTAACCCATTTAGAACATGAAGTAACCATATATGACTGCTGAAATTGTCTTCCTCTTTTCCAATAGAAGGGTTTGCTGGTTGGTTGGGGTTTGGATTTGGGTGGGGTTTTCTTTCTTTGCTTGGGTTTGTTTGTTTGTTTGGGGTTTTGGGGGTGTTTTTTTTTTAGTGTGTAGTTGTTGTGGTTTTTGGGGAGCTTGTTGGTTTTCTGGTTCTGGTTCTTACAGAAAAATCAAGGTTTGTCCTTTGTCATATATCCCATATTTGCTTTGATACCTAGAAACCCTGACGAGGCAGGTGAACAGCCATGGAGCAGCTACAGAAGTGAAATAGCAACACTTCACCACCATCTCCAGCCTGTGTTTAGATTATATCTAGAGATCTGCAAGGGTCACTGGGAAGAAAATATCATCTAGCATAAAAATGGTCCTGAGTTTCACCTCAAAATGCATAGGACTGCCCACAGCTCTCCATGCAGTAGGAAACAACAAGTTTTATGCTGGTTGTATTTGACCTCTTAAAGATACCCTAGCCAAAAGGAAAACTTTCTTGCTTAGCACACAATGAACAAATGTAAATGTATTGTAAAATCAATAAATATAATAAATGTAAATGTATATAAATGTATATAAAAAAAATAAATGTAAATGTGATGTAAAATCAATACGTATGGCAGTCCGGGTAAAATGAAAAATGAAACACGGCATGGATAAAAAAAGAAAAACATAATGGTGTTATAGATAAGCAATGTAATAGTTGGCTCTCACATAAGACATAGATATTATGCAGATGTATAGTAATGTTATTGTAATATGTCATCCCATAGTCCTCTTTCCCCTACCCCCTTGTAATAGCCTTAATAGTCAAGACATTCAGAGGAAGCTGGCTTGTTACCAGGAGGTGCAGCATAACACCTGACCTCCAGTCAAGATGTAAGAAAGTAATCTCCACCAACAGACAGCAGAAAAAGAGTTGACTGACAAAACTTTGGGAGGGGCTAAGATAAAAGGCAGAGTTGTAATTTTGTGGATGGGCACATGGCTGGTAGTCATGGAGAGTCCCAGTGATGAAAACTTTTTCCTTATTCAGTTCTTTGTTGTAATTTTTGTTAAGGTTTAATAAATCTTTTAAATTTTAAAAGGGAGCAGTTGTTTCTCACAATGGTGTTCTGTTCTGTGTGAGTTAATATTAAGGAAACTACCCAGTCTGACCATTTATGAGACTCTGGCAGTCACACTCCCACCAGCAGAGACTTTCGTGGCAGGACCAGAGCCCCTTCACAGTGGGCAGCTCCAGTGATCTGATGAGTCCCCGTTTCACTGCCTGCACACCCCACCCTCACAGTCAGACCAGGTTTCCTCACAGATTCCACCCTGGGCCTCCTGCAGCAGAGTCCTGGATGTCTCATTCCATAAAGTCATTTATTCACAGTGCACTTACACTGAAACAGCTCAAGCTGATGCTTCCAAAGAGAATCCCAACCAAGAAACCACTGGGCTTTAACACCCTCACAGTCTCACCAAGTGTGAGTCTTGCTTTTCCTCCTGAGTCTACAGCTCCTGACCCCTGTCTGTGTCCATCCACCTTGTTGGTGTCAGCGGTCTTCACCGCCTTTGTTACCCGAAAGGTTTGGTAGTTCCCACTCCTGCTGTCTCCCAGTATCTTTTCACCTGGCTGGCACCTCCCACCCTTCATGCCCTTTGTTATCCCACAGGTGGGCAGTTCACAGTCTTTTATCTCAGGCTCCCACCCAGAGCTCACTCTGCAGCCCAGCTACCTGTACCAGACATACTCCTCAACATTACGAACTGCAGCCACGGCCAGGCTTCGGCAGCAGCGGCGGCGGCGGCTCCGTGAGGGGAGCCGGGGCTGGCCCAGGCGGACAAAGCCGGCTCGGGCTGGATCCAGCCACTCGCTGCAGGGCGTGGGCACCGCAGGGGCTCTGTGGGTAAGAACAGCTTCATCTAAAATGGACTGGCCGCCCGCAACTAGAACAGTACTTGCCTAGAACTCTGCATCTGTTTTGGATACATGACCAGTTGATTGCACAAATCCCTGTTCTAGCTCTAGGTATGTAAATGAGAGAGTTATTTAGGAAGTTCCACCAACCATGTGCATGAATTTAGAAGTAACTATTTCCCCTTCTCTGTAAAAAGCTTTAGGATAATAATATTCCTAACTGAACAAATCCGTAGCTAAAATAAGCTAGGATCAAGACAGAATCACATTTCATTGTTTGAAGAGAGAAAAAAAACAAACAAACAAACAAACAAACAAACAAACAAACAAACAAACAAACAAACAAACAAACAAACAAACAAACAAACAAACAAACAAACAAACAAACAAACAAACAAAAAAAAAACAAAAAAAAAAAAAGAGCAAAAAACAAAACAGCAACAGACACTATCAAGATGAGGCTTTTGGCTTCTCTGCAAATTTATCCACGTTCTCATTCCAGGACAATTAAAGGGACAATTAAAGGGACAATTCCCTCTGGGTACCAGCAATTAGTAATGGCTTAAGCTTTTCTTTCCTCTTCAGTTTTTTGTCACATAACATAACAAATATTGGTTAGAGGGATACATCAAATCATTCAAGGCCAGGTTGGATGGGGTTTTGAGCAACCTGGTTTAGCACATGGTTCTATGCCCATGGCAGGAGGGTTGGAACCAGATAGTTTTTGAGGCCTTTTCCAACCTAAACATTATGTGATTCTATAATTCTATAATTTATTATCAAATCGAGTGTGTTAAGAGGTTAAAACATTCTTGTTCTTAGTAATTAACCATTTTTATCACAGTGCCGTAAGCTGACAGCTAGGCAAACATCAATGTATTATTTATTAAGTCACATGTAAAATTACTGTGTTTTCCAAATCTAGACATCAGAAATGAAATCTTAAATTCTGATTTTGGAGTATTTCAGAATATATTGAATGCAAAAATACAGCTGCATACACAAATCTGAATACCTTTAAAAAAATCTTAAATACTTTAAGAATATCTTTAAAAAAAAGAAAACTAATTTTCATTTCATACTTTCTAAAATAAAAAAATGTTGATATTATTTATCCAAAATCATGAAAGAGGAAACAAAAAGTGGTCCAGCTGGTTGACTGCATCCACACTGAACCCTGGCACAATACCATTTACTTCTGGAGGTATTGGCAACAGCTTCTAATGTACCACTTGTGAACTCCCATGACTCAGGCTCTTCAGCCCATGAGCACTTATATATACACATCCATAAAAGCAGGAAATAGGAACAGAAAGGGAAAAATAAGTCTAGTCATGGTTTTTTTTGAAAGCTATTTACAGCTGTTTTTTGACTGTTGATTCCTCCCCCCAGCTAGGCAAGGTAGAAATATATCATGGTGTACAGGACTTTCATATTCAGGGTGTAGCATTAAAGTATCATAGAAATCCTAACAAACAAACACCCTATGCAGTGCATGAATATGACATGGCTTTTTTGTCTTCAGGCTGTTCCAGCCACCAACTGTATAATTCATGCTCAAAAATTAGTTTCTAGCCCCCACCACTAAAAAGCCTGAAGCTGTTTTCATTTTACTTGTCTCTGAGCCTATTGTATGTATTTGATGAACAACTTATGAGTAGAATTTAAAAAGAAATCAAAATCTACGGGTGACAATAGTGATTCAGTTCTGATCTGCTTGCAGAAGTGTTTCCCACAACTTTTCTTAAAAGTTCTGCCATTCTTATTGTGCTGCCATGATAACCAGAAAGTGAGTATCTTGGGTTTTAAACAAACACTGTTGTTTTGTTTTTTTTTTCATAAGCTACCCTCAAGTCTTTTATTTCCAAATAAATGTACTTTACATATGCTATCCTTATTTAGCAGTATTTCACTGTGGAAATGGTAATTCTAATTATCAGAAAAAAGACCCTGTAAAGATAGATCAATTAAAAATATTCTTTAAGCATATGAAATAAAAGAAAAAATATATTTGTGTAAAGAGCATATATTATTTCCACAAATTTTTGATCAAAAACCTGTACTTTTGACACAATGCAAGGAAAACACCTCAAATATTTTACAAGTATAAAATGCAATAAAACAAAATAAAGCTCTATACTAATGTAAATGTACAATAGAAGTAAAAATATTCTGAAAAAAATCCAGAATTTTCTTTTAAGTAAGTTCCATAAATCTAGAATGAGCATTTAAATATATGTATCTATCCCTTCAGCAAGCAAAATAAATTGAACTTTTGGTAAAATAGTAAAAGAGATAAAATATTGAAGATAGATCTTTGGAAAATTCTGACATAAGTGTTTTATGACTTTCCCTTCCTATTTGATCAACAAAAAAAAATATTTCATGTCTGAAAACTAAATTATCCAGAGCCACAAACTATAAATGACTAATAGTCTTTTATATGTTTGCATGCCTTAATATTCAACAATATTCAATTTGTATGTCTTATAATCCACTTTTGTAATCCATAAATCTGAATTTTTTGCTGCTGCTGCTCCAGACATTGTATATATATTAAAATATGCTTACCAGACTTTTCCTTTTACTTTTGTGCTGGTTTTATCTGGGATAGAGTTATTTTTCTTCATAGCAGCTGTAAAGGGCTATAGTTAGGATTTGTGCTGGAAACCATGGTAAGAATACGAGAGTTTTGTTATTGCTGAGCAGTGCTTCCACAGAACAAAGGGCTTTTTTTCCCCTACACCACTACATCAGTGAGCTGGGGGTACACAAGAACTCAGAAGGGGACACAGCCAGGACAGCTGACCTCAACTGATCCAGAGGTCAGTTGACCCAAAACTGACCCAAAGGGGTATTCTGCATCATATGGTATCATGCTCAGCATATAAAGCTCGGGGAAGAAGGAAGGCAGGACATTCAGAGTGATGGCTTTTGTTTTCCAAAGTCACCATTCTGCATGCTGGAGCCCTGATTCCCTGGAGGTGGCTGAACACCTGCCTGCGCATGGGAAGCAGTGAATTAATTCCTTGTTTTGCTTTGCTTGCATTCACTTTTACTGTCTTTATCTCAATTCACTTACTCATTCAATTATGTCCCCCACCCCACTGAGGGGGAAGTGACTGAGTGGCTGTGTGGGCCTTGGTTGCCAGCCGGGGTCAATCTACGACTTTTTTGGTAGCTTTTATGTTTGGTGTATGTAAAGAGGAGAGGGAAGAGAATAAAACTCATTTGTCCTGCCTTGAGGAGTGGCATGGTAATCTGGACACAAGAAGAATCATCAGCTAATTCCATCAATGTTTTTAGCATATCTGAATAATTTGCTATCTTTATTAATAATTAAGGCTTCAAGCTTCCAATCTAAAATTGCAAGGTATTATTAATGACATTCTCAAAACCTCACAGAATTGTTAAAAAACCCAAACAACAACCAAACATTTTTAATAAGCCTAGTTTTAATTCCTTTCTGTTTTGCAATCCTGACTCCTACAATAACTGTAAGGCAAAAAAAAAAAAATATATATATATA
>VZRH01005782.1:1158984-1180193 GCA_013397555.1 Urocynchramus pylzowi
TTTGGAAGTGACACAGCTGAGACAGATGACTCAAACTGACCCAAGGGATATTCCAGACCATGTGGCATCATGGTCATATATAAAGTGGAGAGAAGGTGGAAGGAGGGTGTCTGGAGTGTTGGCATTTTTCTTCCCAAGTACTATTACATGGGATGGGCCCCTGCTCTCCTAGAGGTGGCTGAGCACCTGTCTGCCCTTGGGAAGCAGTGAATCAATTCCTTAGTTTGCTGTGCTTGTGTGTGCAGCTTTTGCTTTTCCTATTAACTGTCTTTATCTCAACCCATGAGTTTTTATCTTTTACCCTTCTGATTCTCTCCTTGATCTCACTGTGTGAGTAGTGAGTGTGTGAGCAGCTGAGTGGGCCTTGTTTGCTGGGTGGGGCTAAAGCATGACCCCTATGAAGAATAGAAATTAAGGTTTTGCATATATTATACCTTGTCATTGCATATCTTTTGAGTTTGAGGTTTCACAATTCTAAAAGTACATAAGCCCTTTTTTTTTTTTTTTTTTTTTTGTATTTAGATGCAAAATAGGATATTGAACACATGTACTTGACATTTTTAAACTCTAATAAGAAAAGAAAAATGCTTAAATTCTTTGATCAAATATGTATCAGTTAATACTGACAGGGCTAAATGCACTATTTCCTGAGTGTTTAAATTATGATTGTATACCATCAGTAAGGCATGAAAGAGGCATTTTTAGGACTAACTGTGCACAGGTTCAACATCACCTGTGGCTTTATTGGGTTATGCTTCATGGAAGTATTAGATTATAGAGTTTCAGTGCAGGAATATTAAAGCCTAGGGACATGGAGGCATCCCCACCAAACTGAATTAGCTCTTGGACAAGAAAGTCACAGGCATACTGAATTGAAAGTGAAGAACTAATTAAAGTGATCAGGGGACATATATATGAATGAACATGTCCAAGCATTTAGATGTATTATTGCCTTAAATTAAGGCATCAGTTCCACTTAAAAGTCTTCAGTTTATATGTACCCAAGAAAAACACTTCAAAAAGGAACAACTTAGTGCATTTGAAATATTAACTTTGTAATTTTAGCACCAATTTAAGAAAACCCAAACAACAACCAACCAACAAACCAAACCAGGAAAAGTCTTCATAATAATGCAATTAAGATTGTTATATACATATTCCAGTGTCTACTTTTTCTTTTTGTGCTACATGTTAGATTTATTTTTGCACTGCCTATTATTATTACCACCTAATTACAGAATACAAAAAATGGTATAACAATTACATATCATGCAGACATACGTAGAAAAATGAAGACAAAACAGCTGAGACAGTAGTCACCTGAGCAGTAGACTACTACTGTTGCAACTAAAAAAGTTAAAAGTGAGCTCCAGGCAGGTCAAGGAAAGCCCAGACAAAGCAAGTCTGACAACTTTGTTCTTGCAGTTTGTACAAAGTCAGCAATGGGAAAAACTACTATGAATTAAAAAAAAGACTGAATATAAATTTAATAATTCTTTTTATTATTTTTTTCTGAATATTTACTATTAATGTGAATTTACTATTCTCTACATTCAAAATTTAAATTCTCATCCATTATGACTAAAGGTAAAAGAATACATGTTTGAGGTTAGTGTCATGTAGGAGTAATAATAATAATATAATAATTGTAATAATATAATGAAAAACTCCATGGACAGAATAACAGGAAAAAATAATATGCAATACATAACCTGGAAAGTCACAAAGGATTCTTTCAGAGGTTAGAGATTTTTCTTTGATTTTTTTTACAGCATATCTACACTTTGCAATGCTGTAGTTATCCAGAGCAGTTCCAAAGGCATCTGATAAAGCACTGTGTATAGTACAGAAGATAATCTTGAAATAGTAATTCAAATCCTGAAAACAGTCTGATTGTGTGAGCATGGTTTTTGGTAACAGAAAAATTTAAGCAAGGATATTCAGCTTCAGCTTATTACCCTGTACAGTGACCAATTTGCCTCTGGTTTCAGTGGTAGCTGCATGAGTTTAGATTTCAGCTTTTACATATCTCTGAGCTTTCTCTGTGAGGAAGAGTGGTTTTGGAAATGATCAAAAGTTTCTAAAATCCACTGAGGGAAGTTATGTGTATCAAAATTCCATTCAATGCTCTGTAGTATACTATGATCTGATGACCTTTTACATCTCTTAGGAAGACTGGATTTAGAATAGGTTTTCATCTACCTAACCAAGAATAAATGGCAAGTGTGATCTAAGGAGAGTGTGCTGATGGATTAGCTATCTTCTAATTGATATTTTAATCTACATTTGCTTTTCTTATTTCTGATTTTTTCTATTTTTTTTTTTTGATTTATAATGGTTAAATACAAATCTGAATAAAAAGTTGTTGAATTAAAATACCATGTATGTTTATAATACATGGAATATATCCAGTTTAATTCTAAATCAGCTGACCTTGCATGACTTTTTGATACATTTTTCTCCATCCTATACTACAAATAAAGTAATCTAAAATAAAGCCTCTGTGAATATAAGTTTTATTTCTTGGAAATGGGCAATACATGTAAAAAGGGGCAATTTGATTTTTGTTTGAATATGACTTGAATTAGGATTGATAGCTAGAATGTTACTTCAATTATGTTAATACAATTTATATAACTAGAATAATCAACCTGAAATGAAAAAAAAAAAATTGCATTGTTAAGGACTTTAAACTGACTGATATTTCAGAACAGAATTTTTTTTATTATTATTATTATTTATCAGAATGATATTATTCATTCCATGTTTTTTCAGTCATTGACCAGAAAAAAATCTGATCTCATCTTGTTTTATGTCAATAACCTAGGCAAAAGAAAAGGAGGAAGCAAAGCCACTCTGTCCCATGTTAGTTATCATGTAACTAAGGAACATGAGACTCAAATATTTTGCACACTTGCAGCATTTACTTGTTAAAAAAGTAGAAGGTTGTAAAACTATGCCTCTGACTCTCAGCTTCAAACCAGCAACCAAAGCCAGCATTAGATGGGAGAATATCCCATTTTTTTAAAAAATGAAAGAAAGCTTTAAACATCATCTCAGAATACATTTGGTCTGTTTTGACCTTACTGTTTTGGATTAAAAAGTATTGCTGTTTCTCACAGGTTCACATCACTATCTTTAGTGGCAAGTAGCAATGACCATGTAAAAGGAGGACACTGTGACCTTCCCTCAGAGTTACACAATGATCCACAATTTCAGAATTGTCTCCTTGTTCATTCAGCACCTCCAGAACACATCTTTCAGAACAGCAATCTTAGTGAGTTACTACACAGGTAGGAGAGCTTTTATTACCCACACTGGTCTCATTTTATTTTGGTTTCTCTTCATTAATTGCAAATATACAACAGAAATAGTTCTGCTCCACAGAAATGCACTAAACCTCCCACTGAGCACAATGATTCAATGTAATTTTGAAATTACAGCACTGTTACACATTTTTCTGTAATAACATGTGGTACTCAAAGTCAAAGGAGAAATATTATTGACTAAAGCCAGATGCAGGATCAAAAACTAGAAAGAAATTGAAGGAGGTTGAAAAATACAAAGAGATCTTTGTATTTTCAGACATTGTTAGGTTATTGACCCTATTCACTGGCTGCTGAAGTAATCCCTACACAAACTCTCATTTCATGATAGGACAAGGTAAAGTGATTTTCCCCAATGAATAATCATCTCTCAACACTACACACACAAGCTTTACATAGATCAAAACTTTTCATGGTTCCAGATGGATGAAAGCCATTTTTAAATAAAACAAATTCAGCATTTTCAATGATTGATCACAGTTAAGAGATAACCTGTCAAAGTATAGAAATCTTTCTGCAATTTGTTTTTCAGTAAAATAGTTGACTGTACTAGATACCAGCATAGTTTTTCAATGACACTGCATCCTGAAGTCTTAAGTACTATATTGTGGCCTAGAATATTAAAATTGTCAAGAACAAAAACTAGGAATCACCATATGTTTGACTATAGCTTGACTCAAACCCATAAAAATATTTTATAATTTTATAACATACATTTTGTATAAAATATAGAATATGCATGTTGCAATATTTATATCTCATTACAAATAACATATAAATAAAAATTACATCTTGTGTTTGAAGATAGAGCAAAAAAATAAAACTTTCTCTTCAGACCTCTCTATGTTTAAAATGTTCTGTCAGATACAAGTGACCTTTACTACAGTATACCTATTCTTGCATTTTTCAAACTTGCAAAAGTACCTAAAGGCATAACATTTTACATGAATAAAAGAAGGTACATTACATAGATGAGAAAAAATTACTATTACAACTCACTGTCTCTTTTATTTGATATTCTGCAGTTAAAACCAATGAAATTTAACATTCTTGTTAAAGACTATAATTTTAATTTGTTAAATACCTAGAGAAACTTCTAAATAATCTCAGTGAGAAAAAGAAGAGAAGAAAAAGTAATTTTCTTTAACATAGTTGGACAAATGATACTTTGAAGCTATATAAGCTTTTAGTAAGTTAAGATGAATTATAAATTGTTCCTTCATTACTTTTGATAACTGTGTTCAATTACTCTTCATTCACTAAGCAAATAGAAGGCATTAAAAATACTAGAAGATTTCATTAGCATGTACAACTATCATTCTTTGACACTCATAATTTGCTGTTTTAAATGGTAACTTTTCAGGCAGCATTCTCTTTTTTCTTGTACTTATCTCATATATACTGAAGAGGATTTTTCCTTAAATTTCTCATACTTTGATTTTTCTCAGTGTTTTCAAAGCTATGGTTTCCCAAGGTGTGTGAAAGGCTTCTTCAAAGAAAATAAGCAAACAAAAAAAAAACCCAAAAAAAGCAACTCTACATAAATATCTTTGTGCATACAAGAAAGCAAAAGTGGAGTAGGCAAAAATACTAAGTTAATCTGGGAGTTACTACAGGTTCATTTTATTGAATCACAGAATCGTCAAGGTTGGAAAAAGATCCCCAGGATAATTTAGCTGAACCTTTGTCTGAACTATGCCTTTTCAATTCAACCATAGCACTAAATGCCATATCCAGTCATTTTTTGAATACTTCCAGGGATGGTGACTCTACTACCTCCCTGGGAAACACTTTCCAATGCCTAAATTCTCTTTCAGTGTAGAAACCATTCCTGATGTTCAGCCTGAACCCCTGGCACAGCTTGAGGCCTCTTGTCCTGGCACTGGTTGCCTAGGAAAAGAGACCAACTCCCACCTGGCTCCAGCCCCCTTTCAGGCAGTTGTGGAGAGTGATAAGGTCTCTCCTGAGCCTCCTTTTCTGCAGGTTAAACACCTCCAGCTCCCTCAGCTGCTCCTCATAGGACTCATTCTCTGGACATATCATCAGCCTTGTTTCACTTCTCTGGACTCACTCTGCTATTTCTGATACAAGCCAGAATGTCAGTGGCCTTATGTGCCACCTGGGCATACACTGGCACATGTTCAGCTGGCTGAGAACCAGCAGCCCCAGGTCCTTTACTGCCAGGCAGCCACTCTGTCTCCAGCCTGTAGCACTGCAGGGGTTGTTGTGACACAAGTGCATGACCAGTACTTGGCTTTATAGAACCTCAGACCATGGTCTGTACTGTTCAGAGCCCTCAGTCAATATTCCAACCCAATATGGTGTTGTCTGCAAAGCTCTTGATCCTCTCATCCAGATCATCAATGAAGACATTAAACAGGACTGGCCTCGATACTGAACCCTGGGGACAGCACTCGTGACTGGCTGCCAGCACAGGGCTATGACAACATTAAACTGAATGATTCATAGTGGCTTGAACAGAACTCAGGGACAAAAGAGATCACACAAATAGATGAAACATGTCTTCATACATGTCTTTACTAAGAAACCAACACAGTGAGGTCAGTCAGCATGAAACAAGATAACATCTTATTTAACCATAGCAGTTCTGGGACAGGTAGACCAGGACTCAACCTCAGAGTGACCATCACAAAACTATGGCTGCTGCTTCCAAGACAGTAGATTACTTTCACAGAAAAAAAACCAGAAGCAAGAGAGAATAAGAGAAAGAAAAAGGCAACGACTTTTGAGTGCATCTTAGAAGAGGAATTTAAGAACATATCTACTGGATGACTTCCAATTACAAAAATATCTGAAAGTCAAATGGACAGCAAGCATCTAAAATACAGAAAGAGAAGTCCATGAATCTCACACAGTTAAGAGGAATTCCTGAATGAGTATTTTAGATAGCTGTAATAAGATTAATAACTACCATTCAAGCTAGTACTTCATCTTAAAAAGGAAGCTTTCTCTTGTCCATCTTACATGGTGTTAGAAAAGAAAGAGAATATGAGAAACTGCTGTGGAAAAGAGATGTCCAAGATGATATAATAACAAATTATTCCACATCTACCAAAAAGACACTAAAATGAAATATGAACATGGTTCCCAAAGTCATATATGCACAGAACAGGGGATGGAGATGCAAAATAAATTATTGTCTGAGCCTGATAACAGGAACAGGTAAAGGAAAACACACAAACAAACAAAACCCAGCAAACACTGTTCCATGAAAAAATATTAAATCCTACAGGAAAAAAAACAAAACAAAAAAAAAAACAAACAAAAAAAAAAAAAAAAAAATCCCCAAACCCACCAGCCAGCCAACCAACCAACCAAAAAGAAGAAAACTAAAAACTACACAAAAAAACAAAACAAAACAAAAAACCCTAAAAAACTGCCAAACACAAAACAACACCCCACAGATCATAATAATGATTTTGCATCAATTTCCTGAGAAGCTCTGCTTGATATAAGACCAAGGAAAAATATTTATAAGCTTCCAAAAATGTAAATAAATTCAAACCTTAACAGAAAAAGCTACATCTCCTTCAAAATATTTTCTTTGAAGTAATCCATGTGATAAAATTAAATATGTCAAATTCTTGAAATTCTATTAGAGTTTACAGTCAGGAAGAAATACAAAGGAACTCGTAATTAACCTCTGGATCCATTTCATTTTATGCTTGTTCAGAGAGTGTAGAAAAAAAAAAAAAAGTTAAGTTTCACTTATCTTTGTGAAAAAATTTACCGCATATGCAAGATTTAAAATCAGTTTCTGTTCCTCAGGCATTGAAAAAGGCTTATGGTATTTGTAGTTCTTTGTTACAGAGCTCAGTCTTCACCCTGACAGGCAGTGATATGACCAGGAAACCACACCAGCTTTGACTGCAGGGGTTTTATAATGAGTCATCTTTGGCTGGCACAACGAGTTAGCTTGTGTTTCCCACCAATGTTAGTTACCGGATTGCAGCAAACAGAACAAGGTAACAGGGTTGTCCTGAAAAGTACATGGCATAACCACTGTACATCTATATATTTATATTGTCGTGCTCCTTGTGTGAGCCTTTTAACAGGATAAAGGAGAATTTCAACAAAAGAAATTTTAAGTCATATACTGTAAAGAAAATTTGAACTTTGATTTTCCTAAATTTACATTTAGGCTTTGCTTTGATGCATGTACATGGTAAAATATACAATTGATTTAAAATATTAAAATGGATTAATTACAAGTACAGTAATTAATGCTATGTGTCATGAACATCTGGATTTGGATTATACCAGAGATCTTTTAATCTTAATAAATTTGTGCAAGATTTTCTCACAGAAAAAAAAAAATAATAATTTTCCCTAAATTTTACTGTCTAAAATTTGTTCTAAAATGCTTATAATTTGTCTTATTACTGGATAAATCATGTCTGCAAAGACTTTTGATGAGGTATTTACCATGATGCTAGTGCATCAAGTCAGCTGGATGTGTGTTTTGAGCCAAATGCATTAAGGTTTTGTTAGTACAGTGCTACATTCACAATTCAACTCCATGCTTCTGAATAAGAACTGGCATTCCAGCTAACCTGGAGGACAAACATAAAGAGATGATACAGACATAAATCCTAAAGCAGCCTTTAGAAGTCCAGTTCTGGAATCAAATTCAGACACTGGTTCATTGCAATTCAAACATGAAGCTCCTCCCAATTATTCAAAATACTAAACTGCTTCCTGAGGTTCTGAAAAGTTTCTTTTCAGACATATCTAGAATTTACAGTGATTCAGTGATGGTGCAACCCATCTTGATACTTGCTTATAATGTTTTGAAAATTTTGTCTAAGGCTGATTCTTGAACAATCATTAAATTTTCAGGGATGCCATTCAAGCAACAATGACCCTTACTGCAACCCCTACAAAGAATCAGGAGTTCTGCACTTGCAGCCTCATAGTTTCCCCTTGTGGGAAAGAGAAATCTGGAAAAAAAAAAGTAGCAAGCATTTTTTCTGACACAGAAATTATTATTACAGAAACTACTCATGTACTTCAAAGGTGAACCACTACACATTGGGATAGCAACTTAACATTGATCTGCTCTGTTTTCTCAATTTTCTATGACCAAACCAAAATTGTTAAGGTGAACATTTGATACAGAAAAAGTAAACCAAGTTGTTTGACATTCATGTTATGTCACGGAAGGTAGTATTTTTCAGTTTTTGTACAGGGAGACTCCTTATTTAGTGTAGGGAAAAATTGCTCAGCTTCTTCCTCTGACTTGATCAGATACTTGTAATTACAATTGTTATGTGATTGTTGTAGTCAATAGGCTTCTAAAAAATCTGAAACTATTAAAAAAAAAAAAAATCAAACTTCCAAATTTCTTCCCATTTGGTCAGAAAATTAGAACTGAATGGCTCCAGCCTATTGGTTAGGGCATTGTCTCAGGAGGAGGGGCACCAAAATCTTTTGTTCAGCTCTAATATGTTGTTAAATAAATATCTTTATGGCAACTTGAACAAATTATGTAAGAAAACCTAAATTGTTACTCTGTAACATACTATATTCCAAAAGACAGTGCAATCAAAAATGGAAAATTTCAGTTTGATGAAAAGTAATAGTCAAACTGTAGTACATACACACCACTATGATAATTTACACTCTGTAAGCCAAAGAAAAGCATCACAGAAGCCTTAGCAATACTTATGACCCACAAGTTTAAGTTATTATTATGCAAACTAATCTTTTTTTACTTAAACAGCATTACTAGGAGATGTTTGAAGTAATTTTTGCTCCTTTAAACTCTGTGAAATAACTTTAATATCAGGGTTTTTTACTTCTTCCTAACTATTTTTACTCCTTGTAGATTTAACACAAGGATCCATTACATGACTGTCAAAACCAGCACTTTCTTTAGTCTCCCCTGTTGAACACAGCTTTGATGTAGAAACTGGTGCTGTACATATGACATCAATTTTACCAGCCTTTTTCCTCTTATAAGACATGGGCTAACAGAGATCCCACTAAAATATTGTCAAAAAATTTGGCATGTGATCTACAACATCAATTTTTAGTCTTAACCTCTCAATTAATAGTTTTCTTCTATTTTGCCATCTTTCTCAGAAGTGCTCAATATTGTGAAGAATGTAAACATATGCATTTAAGAAAAGACTTATTGCTGCCAGATTATTTTCTTTAAACTGTATTCTACACAGGTATCAGGTGGGAGATTTTGTTTTGCTTTGGTTTGGGGTTTTTTTTGGGGGTAGGGGTGTTGTGAGTTTTTCTTCTCTGTTGTAAATATGCTGTGAATCTTTGATGCAATCACCATTGTACTGAAGAACTGAGCCTGCTCTTCTCTGCTTTTTGACAACAAGGGTATGCCTGTGAGAAACAAGGGGCACATATTTTGTACTGATATTGTATATATATTGTTCCATGAGGTCCCAAAAGCCCTTCATTTTGGATTCAAAGTTGTTGCTTTTCTTCAGCTAAACAGTTACAGATAATGGTGTGCATCCCTTTGTCCATGGGGAATTCTAGATAGCTGTACAACTATTCAAGCCATTATAGTTAAGCTTTTATGAGGATTTTTTTTCCAGTTAAAATACTGTGAAAAGGAATTTGACAAGGTCTTTTTTTTTTTTTTCATTTTTTTAAAGGCCAGAAGTTAAAACACTTTAATAATAAATTTCTAAGATATATCTATGAATAATATTTGTTACATTTGAATTTATTTGGAAAATATAATTCAAGATATAGCTGATTAAAATGTGACAGATAGGGCTGCTCAATGCTCTCCAGCCTAAGCCCCTGTATCCTGAACTCTGTAAATTTCACAAATTAATTTATATTTTAGACTGAATTTTAGTTTAGGTTTGTTTGGTTTTTTTTTTAAGTTAAAGCCTTAGCACAACCAATTTAATCAACCATCATTTTAGAATGATGTCAGAAGAAAATAATTTTTTTTATGTTAAAAACTACTTTTTCCAGATACTTCTTAGAAGTGACTCTGTTCTTTGTTATTATGCCAATTGAACCTTTAAAACAGAAGAGGATTTGACCTTTTAACTATCCTGTAAAATATATTTTTGTCTTTTTTTCTTTTTTCTGTGTCTATGAAGAGCCAGTCATATAGTCCATGTGCTAAACCTATGACCACTTTTACAGCTTTTACACATTAAGAACTATAATTACCTTTGAGTACTCTGTGTATTGCTTGATGACATCCCACCAGTATTAAAGCTAATCCTGCTACCCCACTAATCCTGGGGAATTTGTTACCCACAGCACTGTTGTTTGCAAAGGGTAGGAGAACACAAGCAGGGGTTCAGGAGGCATCCATGAATTTTAGCTGAGCCTCTGTCAATTAAAGTGCTTTCAGCCTCTATTGTACAGACAAAAGAAATACAAAAAAAAAATTATCTGATTGTTAGGGGAAAGCAAGATAATGTGCAACTGTATAACAAACAGTTTAAATTTAAATTGCATAATACACAACTTCCTCAACAAACCTTTCATTTTGTCTATACAAGAAATTAAAGATAAAATAAAAAATTGAAACTCTGTTGTCCCCTGAAACACAGATTACATATACCATTAGGCAGGGCTATTGACAGGCCTGGAGAAAACATTCCCAACAATATGATAAATCAGGACTAGGCTTGGACTTTTACCAAAACTATTATTGCAATGTATGTAAATATATTTTTGTGAGAAGCAAGTTGTAAGTTATTTTAAAAGTATAAGGCTTTAACAAAAGCAATGTCACTCATTGAGATGCTCTTCCTACTTTTTATGAGGGAAAATCACTACGCTTTTCCTATATATCTATGATAATCATGCTGTTATTATAAAAAAGTGTCAAAAGAAAGAAAACTAAAATGTTTACTGTTAGATAAAATAGTCATCTTAGAAATGCTCTAAGCCATAGGAATGCAAGTAGAGCAATAGGACTGCTATACTTGTATTTACCGTCTATAATACATTAATATAGAATATAAAGTAGCTGCTACAGTACTGGAGAGTTCCAAAACCATAATCCAATTCCAGCTAACGGGGCAGATTTGTCTCTTCTCCTTTTGCCAAGAATTTTTCCTTATGAGCTTTAATTACCTGGTGTGCAGCAGATGGGCTCTTTTTATTAGTTGGTAGAGAACAGCATTTTAAGCATGAAGTGTTAATAAGCTTGCTGTTAGAGCAAATTGTGTCACATCCCTTTAACATCTCTTTTGCTCTAATTTTCATCCAAAAGGTTTTGTCATCTGAATTACACACAATCGTTGTTTGAACTAAATATAATTTTTCTGATTTCACATTTTTACTGTTAAGGAAACTTTCCTGTCTGACCATACAGGAGCCACATTCTGGCAGTCACACTCCCACCACCAGAGACTTTCATGGCAGGGATGGAAGCCCCTTCACAGCAGGCAGCTCCAGTGATCTGACAGGTTCCTGTTTCTCTCTCTGCACACCCCATTCTCACACAGTCAGACCACGTTTTCTCACTGGTTCAACCCCTGGTTTCCCACAGCAGAGTCTCATACCTGGATCCTTAAAACCATTTAATCATGGTGCATCAACAGAATAACAGCTCGAGCTGGTGCCTCTGAGAAGGGACCCAAAAAAAAAAGAAATCCCAGGGCTTTTATACCCTCACAGTCCAAGCTCTGGACTCTTCCAGCAGAGTCTTCAGCTCTTGCCATGTCTCTGAGTGTCTGGTCCCCTGGCTGGGGACCCAGGGCTTTTTTGCCCTTTATTTGCAAAGTTTATTTGCGCAGTTTTTGGGCTCCACCACCAGAGCTCCACCTGCAGCTCAAGCTGCTTCTTGCTTACCTGCTACTGGCACTGAATGGATTCATCAATGTTTACTATATTAATTTCTCCACCAAGAGAGGCTCTCTCCTTATCTATACCCCCTGTTACCTTCAGCTTAAATGGATTGTTCAGAAAGCTTATGAGTTCCTCTCCCATATAGTATCAACAGGAGGGAGCAAAACTCTGAAACAGAACAGAATTGCAAGGCTTGAGGCAACTTCTGCCAACAAAATGAATGTCAAAGAGTCTACTGAAGAGTTTGCACTAATCAAAGAATGTGTAAGAATAAGCAGCAAAGAAGGCAAAAGAGAGTGCATTCTCTTACACCAGCACACACTGAAACGAATGAAGTGACTGACTGTTTACTAGGGAGAATGATGGGAGTTTGGACCTGGTAGGTATGTTTGTATACCTATGTGTGAACGTTATATACCTATGAAATCTCATACATGTAGGTGAGGAAATAATGCAAACACTAGTCTTCTGACTGCAACAAACTATCCTGTGCCAACACAGTTAGTTCACACTAGTTTTTATTTTACTTTTATTAAACTCTAAATAAAACCATCCAAGAAAACGAGCAGTCTTTGTTTCATTCCTTATGTTCTATATATATGCTTTACTGGTTCCCTCAAAAGGTGTAGTTTGAGTTCCCATGCCTTTAGCTGATAAATGTCTGTGACACTCATCCTGAATAGCTCACTCATTGGGAATATTTCAGATCATCAGTGAGGTTGCATATTACTTCTTGAAAGACTGAAGTAGTAATGTCTAAATATGCATTTTAGGGAAGGGACTTCAGTAAATGGCAAAACAGGAACAAAGAACAAGTAAATATTATTGGCAATATTCTAGGCAGGGCTGGTGTTTTCATTTGTTTTAAAGTTGCTCAGAAATGTATTTTTCTTTTTTTTTCTTTCACTTGTATATAACTATCAAACAGAGGCAGTTCGGGCTTAAAATTTTCTTTTTTAGGCATCTGCTTAGGATTTCTTTATTTTTGTTTTAATGATATTAAAGTGAAATAATTGTTCATTCATCTCATTCACTTTTGAGAGAGCCACAAAGAAAACACAGTTCTCCACAAAAAAAAACCCAAAAAACAAACAAACAAACAAACAAAAAAATATTTTTTCCATGGGAATATATTAGCACCACCTTCAAAACTCATATTTGTTACAAAAGTGACCTTTGTGTCAAAGATGTGCATTTTTGCTCTTCCATCATCTACTAAAAATGGCCAAATAGGAGTCCTTTGGAAAACAGTAATTCAAGATGATTGAAACAAACATGTTTAAGCAATACATCCCAAGTCATCCCAAATACATGCCAAATCTAACAAAACCTAAAACTCTGAAGCATGATGTGCCTGTAGAACTCTCCTTTTCTAGTGATCAATGAATATCCAGAGAACTAATCTTTCCTTGCACAGTCATCTACTTTTTTTTTCTTCCAGACCTTACTGAGTGGGAATCCAGTGCCTGATTCAAATACAGAGGGAACAAGATCTGGATCTAAATGGCAAAAGTCAGACAGTTTGAAAGTAATGACAGAATTGCAAAAGAAAGGGGAAAAAATGTATGAAAAAGAGTGAGATAGCTAGAAAAAGCCTAACACTGCATAAACACTGTTCAATGACAGCCACAACTCTGATGTTTTATCAACATTGTTTTGGTCCCAAATATGAAACACAGCATCATATGGTCTGCTCTGAACAAAACTAAAATGCAGTACATACAGCAAGACAAGAAGCAATGGCTTCTTGAATAAGAACTGGCAGATCGAAAAATAAGAATAAGAACTAAAAGACTGAAAAACAGAAAAAAAAATTCTAGCAAATCTGACTGAAATTATAGCATGTTCTGTTTTTTATAACAACAGTGGTGTGGGATTGAAGCTCTGCCTCTCCAAAATGTCTCATTCTCCATCAAACCAAGCCCATCCTACACATTAGCACTTCTCCTTGAGGACTACACCAGAAATGACTATCATTTATTGTTTTTAAGTGCTTTTGAACTTTCATACTCTAAATTGTGGATTAAGTTTTTAGTATATTCCATAGATACAACAGAGTAATATACAAGCAGATGACACTGCTTCATGCTATATTTTTAATCTCAATGTAAGTGTTTTTCATTTTAGCCTCTGGTATTCTGGACTGCAGATGCATTTGCAGACTACTGAAAACCAGGTCTGGTAGAACTGAGAAAAGAATGTGACTTCTCAGTACAAATCAGGTTTATCATATGACTTTAAACACACAAAAGAAAAACTGATATGTCAATAAAAAGTTGCTTCTTGAATAAAATAATATATGCCACATAAAATGCTGGCTTAGAGAAGCCATACTGTTTTGCTCTTGTTAATTTGTTAATTCACTGACTTTAGCAGAGGCACTGAGCTTCAGAGTTCGGTTCAAAAGCATTAAACTAGGGAAGATATGCATATTTTTTTGACACATCTTTTGCTTATGCAGAAGAACCTCTTTCATGTTAGAAGCCTGAAGCTTCACTGTGACAGTGAAAACAGAAATCAAACAAGTGCTTGTATTATCAGAAACTATGTGGACTTTGAGATAAACTTATTTCCTTATGTCATCATGTGTATTAAAACTAATATGTATATTAAAACTTCATGGATATTAAGACTTAAAACTCTGATATATGAAAAATTGATCTTGTCACTCTTACCAGAGTTCAGATGCCTTGTATGATAGAAGCATACATATGAGCCAGAGCACCACACCTACAGTCCTTTCTTTTTTAAGTATCTCAGTGTAAAACAGAAAACTTATCCAGATACTTCAAGATTTTTCAGGATTTTTCTTTGCATTTGTTTTTTAAAAAATAAGTAGCTGAGTAACCTTTTTGCTTGCTTGTTTGTTTAAAAAGAAACAATTTGTTCTATTGATTTCAGTGGCAGAACACATGCTGAATAATCCCCTCCCCCTAGCAACTAGTCCTTTCCTGCCAAAAGTAAGCCAATGTATTTATTTCCATTTAAATTTCTTCTTGTTGTGTTCATTCCCATTCCAAAAATATTTCAAGCTCCCAAATGAACATTATTGAGGAAATTAATATACAATGTTGTATAAAATTTTTACTTCCCTATTTCCAAGTGAAGGAGTAGTGAACACAAACTGCTCTGAAGCTCATAAATTAGCTGTCACCAAACAAAACTTCCCTGTTCCAAACATATATGACACTGGTCCTTCACAGCTCTGCTCAGAAGAGCTGCAGGAATGGACACACTCCAGTGTGACAGGCTAACAACAGACAGCGAGATACTGCACCAACACAGTGAAATTATTTTCCACAGTGTTTTGTAATGTAGATAACATATTCCAAAAAAGAAAATAGTCCAAGACCTTCTGTCAAATTCTGAAGATATTCTCCCACAATGAGGATTTAGAAGATCAGGATCTCAACATGTACACAAGTTCAGTGTGAGCCTCTGCGGCAAGTGGGAATCTTGCAGGAGGTGGGAAGTCTCTGACTCTTCCTGAGGACTTAACAGTAAGGGTGTTTGTATTCTGCAGCATACCTTCACTGCATAGACCAGTGTCATTCTTCTTTCTTTTATTAAAGCTGTTTTCATGTTTTTTATGTTCTAGAAATCTGAATTCACCCACCCACAAGTTCTGAATGCCTTCATAATTTAAAAACATTATTTGAATCTACACAGACTTCATTTTGCCAGCCTATTTACTGTCCACATCTATATTTCTTAAAAGACCTGTATATAGAACTTAAGCCAAGGAAATTATATAAAAATACTAAGTATATATTTATATTTTGCATGAATATTTAATTTATACAGAATTGTAATTGCTGAAAGCAAGTTGCTTATTTTTAAGCCTTTGACTTTGAAAATAACAGAACTGAATGTCAGTTTAGCCTACAGTAGTAACATTCAGTTTGAATAATCAGTAACATTCTATAATTGTACATGAAAATTAGTTAATGGCAGTTTCAGCTTCCTAGCTGGATAACAATTAATTTTAACCATCCATAATTCAATCAGATTACACCTTATTTTACATATTTTAATAGAAGCTTTCTTCTGGTTATTTTACAAATTATATATGCAAATTACGTATTAAATAATTGATGAAGCACCTTGTTTTGCTTGTAGCTATAAGGGATACTTCTCTTCACAAATATATTTAGGCAGTAGCTCTTTTCCCAGAAAGATTTTTGCATAGTATTTTAAAAGATATTTAAACTCCTGCCATGATGAGGGCTTATTTAGAAACACCAAGTATAATTTAGTAACCTTATTTATGAAGCCATTTATACAATATAGTGAAATAGCATTGTAGAAGATTTTCATTGCATAGGGATAATAATCTTCTCTGAAAATCCCAAACTCTGTAACTCTTGGGAAACTCTGTATTATTACAGTCTGTGACAGGACAAAGTATATCAGGGTAATTAGCTTTCCTGTTTTATTAATGCTTTATAAAACAGTTAGAGGTTAATGCTGCAGTTATTTTTTCCTACTGCCCAATTTCATACCATAATACTCGGTAACAAGGGGAAATAGAGTCATTAATCTTTTACTAGGCATGTGGAAAATGGTGTAATGGAATGTTAAGTATTATGCATTATTTACAATTATATGTATGTATGTAGGTAGGTATACATAGATATATATAACAAGGATATTTTAATTTTAAATATTCCAGGATCTATCCCTTCATCTGTTGTACAACAGTGCCAGTGTTTTAAACATTACTTCCCTCTTTTCTTTAACTGAACAATTAACATGTGCTCAAGTATTTCTGCAAAAAAACTTTTTGAAATAAAATTGGATATTGGCAGATAGACTAGGCCCTCAAGATCTTAGATACTCAAGCCTTGTGTTTCCTAACTTTGTAAGTACTACATTAGTAAGTTATAAACAATCCTTTCTCTCATTTGAAGACATGCACAATATAAATGCAAATTTGAAAAAATGCTCTCTTTTTCAAGCTGTGAGATTTGAACAAATGAAAAATAGCTTTCATGATTGAAAAGACTGGAGAGCTCATGATACTTGTTGGAAACTTAAAAATGAGAATCATTTCAGTGCCTGTAAATTAGTATAACACAGTATGACACATAAGCACAGAGTAACTTCCCCTGACAACACTGAGATCTTCAGACAGAACTCCTACAGAAACTAGTGAGAAAGAGGCACCTTCATATTGATCTTAGAACTCAACAGTCTTCCTCTGAAGAATCTCTATCTTAAATGTATGTATTTCAAAGGCCTCCATTTTCATCTTGAAAGAAAGGCTATATCTGCTACTGAACACAGAAAATGCTGAGGAGATGCTCACTAAAGATCTGAAAAGAGCTACAGATGAAGCCTGTCGGTTTTCACCCTTGTGTTGCAATGCTTCATAAAGAGCCTGGGAAACAGCAGTCTTTGAAAAGCAGTAGATTTGTAAATGGGAATCCTAATTTCCACAATTAGGAATTTCTCTTTCTAAAGGACACAAAGCAGATAACACTATCAAATGCAATGCTAGTGAGTTTTCCTTCCAAAAAATTAGTAAAGTATGTCTCTTGATATACTGGCATTCTCTCTGCTTTTTTTTTTTTTTTTTTTTTTGGACCTATAGCAAACTGATTAGCTGAGTGTCAGAACAGGGCAAACAACACCTCACAGTCTTGTTCAAAACACCTGCAAACACTACTGAGTGCCCCAGAATAAAAGCCCAAAAGATGCCAACATTTTCCCATCTGCTTTACTTGTGTTAGCTGGCAGCAAGACCAATTAAAAAGAGAGATTTATGTTACATTTATTTCTCCAGTGCTTTTAAATTCATGCTTCTTGAAAGGGCACAGGCCTTTGGAATTCTGCGGAACAAATCCACTTTCCAGAAGATTTCTTTAAAAAAAAAAAACTGATAAGGTCTCTCTACTTTATCTTAGTGTTCGTATTTTGTTCCTATCACTATTTTTTAAATGCAGCTTCGCATAACATTTTAAATATTCAAAGCAAAAAACAGACTGGAATTGAGAGCACTTAGGCATACAATAACCAAACCTAGGATCTTTTCATATCAACTGCCTGCAATTACTTGGGTAGCTTGTTTTGTATCATGTTTATTGGTGATCAATCCCATCACAAATACAAAGTTTCTTAAATTAATGCAAGCATGAGATGCTATATTTAATTAGTGTAAATTAATGTAGATTAGAGCATAATTTTAAAGAATGAGTTAAAGATAACTAGAAAAAAATCATAATTTTAAAGAATTCTTTCTTCTTAAAGAAGAAAGAATGAGACAACTGATAGCTGTCAGTTTCAAATTTAAGAAATCCTAACTATACAACATCAATGAGAGATTTGATGTTGTATAGTTGGGATTTCTTAAATTTGAAACTGACAGCTATCAGAACAATGAATATTTAACAGTATTTTTTATCATTATTTGATTCTGACACAGCACATAATAAATAGCATGTAAGATCCAAATTCAGTAAGAAATAGTTTTTCACATGTAAAGACTCAACACAATACAAGCACAAAAAAAAACCCAAAAAAAACCCCATAATTTTTAGTGGAATTTTTTCTATTGCCTGTGCAGTTTAAAAATAATAATATGGAACTCTTACATAGGTTTTCAGTGATCTTAAAATAATTTTGGAAAAATATACTAAAATCTTATTAAATAATAAGATATTTTGGGAAAAAATTATAAGATACCTTAAATTTAAATATAATAACCAGAAATTGGTATTTATATTATGGGAAGATATAAACTTCATTTTTAAAATGTAGTAAGTAGCAATAATTTTTCCTTTTATATCTGAAGCTTGTCATGACCTTCAGAAGTTGTTATATCTGTTAAGTTGATTGTGCATTGGTTTGCAACTGATTTTTAAGTATTGATCTATTGATCAAAATATAAATGTACTTAAATAAATTGATTTTTGCTAAGGTATAAGAACAAAACAGCCAGAAAATTGTGCTATTAAATGCACCTATTTAGTCCAATATTGTGATTCTTAGGAAAATACTCTTTCATTAAATGAAGAACAAAATTTTACTAGTCTCCATATTGCTTCTGTCAAAGTACATTTACCAGTAGTCAAACATCAAGAAGATGAAATTGTCAGTTTATTTAAAATGTGAGGAATGTATTGGTAAGCAACAAATTTTCGTCCTAAAATTTTTAACTTTATGTTGCAATGTCCTAAGCCATTTTTCTCAGTTACCCAACAACAAAATAAATAATGACTGCTGTCATTCTTTCTTACACAGAATTAGCAATGTAATCCTATTTTGGTATTAATCACTATAGTTTCGAGAGCATATGCCATTAATTCAACTTAATGTGCTGCAACCAATCAATACTTAGTCTGTAAACTCATTTGTTCTTTGAATCTACATCACAAAAATAATTGTTGTAAATTAGCTCTTTTTATCATCTTCAGGGTGAAGAACTGTTTAGGTAAACTCTGTAACTCAAGTTTCAGAGGATGCATTAATCTTACACTAAAATCATGATCTTCAAAGTATTTAGCATGGGTTTTCCTAGTATTCTAAAATACATTTTCAAATAATACTACAGAAGCCTGAAATTGCTTTTGTGAAGTATAAGAGTTTTTTACTTAGTGAATACTTACAGAATTCGCACTTCGTAAAACACAATAGTTCACAAGCACTATTTTGCACAGTGATGTTAGGTCACTCAATATTCAGTAATTACTATGAAATGCTAACATGGTTCAATATGAATGCCATCTTTTTAAAATAATCACTCTGTAAATCTTTCTCTCTGTTTCAGACTGTGGACATTCCCTGCAGTTTGCTGTGTCACACGGCAAGCGACTCGCCGTGCTGCATTTTGACATAAGCAAACTCAGGAAATCAGCTCTCCCAGGCACTTCATTCTCACTGCTGCCTTCCCCTCCTAGCATCACTGCACTGGCAGATTTGCACACACCACATAAACTGTATAATCATTTGCAGTTTTCACCTGATATGATGTGTCTCACCTCATTGAACTTCCTTGGGATTTACTGTGAGCTTGATGCATTCCTGTGCTCTGTCCTCCTGCTGCTGAGGAGGTGTGGAAGTGTGAGGCTGCCCTGTGGCTACAGCAGGAGGGTGGTGGCATTAGGGGCTTCTGGGGTAGTCTGGTCTCCCAACCCTTCTCTGTTTCTGGGCTGCAGAAGGCACAAAGATTTGCAGATGTGCCAATTAGCAGGTCTGCAGTTATGGCCCTGCCTTCCCAATGTTCTGTGAACTGGTGTCCTGAAGACCTGTATTTACTTGTTATCCTTTGCACATAGCATGACTAGCAGTAACTGCCTTGTATGTAGACTTTAAGAGATAAAATACAAGGATCTTCTATTTGATTAAAAAATGAGACCTTTATAAGGAATATGGCTGCCCAATTTTGGTCTGTCCTTGCAGCTCGCTTCATTAGGGCTCTCCTCTTGGGTGTACAGGATTCTCCTGCACAATCTCTCTGCTGTAGAGGTAATGCTCAAGATGTTTAGAGATGTAAAACACCCTCTGACAGATTTGCTGGACAGAAATAATGCCATGAAAACACTCATACAAGAGACAGCAATAAGAACTTTATTTAATCAGTCACGATGCAAACTATAGCGATAGAATTTTTCAAAAAGGCCCAAGCTATTAGGGACACAGAGTGATGACAGCAAGATGGATCTTTGGGAATATAGCATATATATCAGAATGATAACAAAAGTGGGTAGGCAACTAATCAGATGGACACCAACAGGTGTAATTGGATTTGCTTTCCCTAAGCAGTTTCATAAAATACAACTCTGCCCTTTCTCCTCTGAGAGATCAGCTTCAGATGACCAAAGGTAAATATACTGACTGGATTTGGCCAGTGTTTGTTTCAGACCTTTGCCAAGTGCAAGGTATGGATGAACCAGGACCATATTTTACTTAATTATCTTTCCCATCCTTTTCCCATTTCCTTGCATAATTTAATCACAATTCAACTGCATCTGGCTCACTGCTAAAGGGAACAGATAGGCTCACTGCCTATCAGGCAAAAAAAGTAACTTGATATGTTTCCTTTGGGTGTGCCAAAAAGAAAAAAAAAAA
>VZRH01005782.1:1180279-1196164 GCA_013397555.1 Urocynchramus pylzowi
AAAAAAAAAAACCAAACCAAACAAACAAGCAAATAAAAAAACCCAAAAAACCCCACAAAAAACCCCAACCCAACCCCATGAAAACAAACTAACAAAAAAACCCCCCCAAAACCAACCAAAAACCTACCAAAATTCCCACATAAAACCCAAACCAAAACAAAAAAACAACAGCAAAGCCCTCTTGTTTCCCTGGGGAGTGGTACAATATATAATGAATTTTCTTTCCAATGTAGAGGCGCCTTCATCTGAAACCCATGCTTTGCTACCTGATTCTTTAGATTCTTTATAAAGGATAGCAGATCTGAAAGAAAGCATCTCGGAATCCAGGCAGGTCCAAAAGGAGGAGAGTGAGCTATGACTGTGCACAACTGAAATACTGAAATACCACTCTGCATTCCACGAGGAATTATCAGTAATGTTATTATCATTGGTAACACTGGTAGCATTTTCTACATAAATCCTAAAAGACTGGTGCCACTGTGAAATGCTTTCTGAACCAACTGTTTGCAGGTTCTGCTTGGGAGGAAGAGCTGTGGGAAAGCTACAGGTCCTGGGATGCACAGGATATGCTCTCACAGCATTTGTTGTGATGATATTTGCATTCCATTTACCCCCCATAAGCCAAAAAGCCAAAACTAAATTTTCTGCTTTATAGAGAGAAAATATTAAAAATATTTAACATACAAAAACAGTGAGAGGAGATGTTAGTATATAAAGTATCTTTTTTAAAAAAAATATTCTAATTGGCATCAAATTATAATATCCATTCTTTTAATTTCTCTGGAGCCAATTCCCCAATTATCTTTTCTGTCTGCATAAGTACAGGTAAGATAAATGGTTAAATACTTAAAGCTTACATCAGAAAGAGCATCAAAATACATTTGAATCCAACTTATTGTGTATTCATCTTATAATTTTTAAAATATATATGTGAAAGTAATGGTAATAATAAAAATAGACTTCTTAGATTTATATTGGAAAGTCAGACATGATAATAAAGTTTTACAAGTCAAAACACAAAGAAAAAAAAGACAATTTTCATTTGAGGTAAACAACAGACTGCCATATAATAATTTCTTCCATAGCCTGTCTTCCACTTTCTGTAACTACATGTGGTGTTTGACAGCATGTGCTCTGAGACCGTAAGCAGAGATCACACGGCTCCCAGAAGTAACTTATAAATAATGAAATAATCACCCATTCAGATGACACCAAAGAGATGGATCAACTTTTTCTGCTACACCTTGCATAAAATGTTCCTTTTGAGTGCCACACCATCAATGTGCAATATTTAAAGCAGAAAATTGTCATGCCTCTTTTGTTCCAGTGAGCATACCAAAAACTCACTTTGCATTAAACAATGCACGACAGAAACAAAGAGAAAAAAACATATCCTCTAGACATCAGCTTTCAAAACACTCATTCTCTCTGCACTCGCAGAATCGCACATGAGGCAAAGACAGCATAGGTTTCGCTTCATTGAGTTCACAGTTATTACATGAGGAATTAATTTATCTGAATACATCTTAGCCATTACATTAACACTTTTAATGAGTTCTGTGTGAATGCTGGCCTAACCTCTGGCTTTTTTGGTTTGGTGGTTTTTTTTTGGGGGCGGGGGGTGGTGGGGTGGGGTGCTAAGGGGCTCTCAGCTTTCAGAATTCAGAAATATCCTTTTATTTTCCATTCAAGACTGGCCTAATTAATGGAGAAAGAGATCTCAGGATATTAGTCAGATTGCCAGTTCAGAGAAGGTGATGCTCAAGAAAACGAACAACCTCATAGTCCCCTAGGTAGCATTTTGATTTTAGCATTACACTTTACACAGGGAAAAAGGTGTAAAGGGACCAAACAGATGTCATTCAAGAGTGCACTACGCATGCAATGAGGGGAAGTTGATGTTGTGACCTTCATCTTCTTAAGAAGCTGGAAACTACACTAGTTCTTAACCCCTGCTGTGCAAGACTGGAAAGAGGTGGTCACCAGACAGTGCGGCAAGATGAAGAAAAAAATTAGCTGTGATATTGTGTGAGGGGAAGAAAAAAGATAACAAAGTATAAATTCAGATACAGAAAATTCTCAGATACCTTCACTGTCCCCAGTACTGAACTGATGAAGTCTATATGGCACTGTTCTGCCTGGATTTCCTAACTTGCCATGTGTCTCTGAATTCTAAATAATCCAATATACAAAAATACTGTGATATATAAAATGCAGGGGGGTTTCTACATACCATATTTTTCAGAGTTTACATCACCATGTGCTGCTTTCTACCCTCAGTAGAATATTATCAGTGGAGTTCTGATTCAGTGACAATTGAAAGCATAATAACCATTTTATGACCATAGCGTCCCAACATCTCTCTCTTTGATTTGTATATTTACAAGGATTCCAGAAGATATATGCAGTCACTAAAAATAAGAGTATAAATAACTTACAGACAGAATTTTTGTGGTTGCTGTCTTTGCTGGGTAACATCTTGACTCCTCTTGATTTCAGTTCAATTGCTTTTTTTACTGAGAAGACAAGCAAACAAAAAGAAAAAAATTCATTATTAAACCTCATTAAAAGGACATATAGCTGCAAAATCATGCATTAAAATAATACAAAGCTATATAGGAAACCTACAGCAGATTGAAATAACTGCAGTTTCTGTGATAATCCAAAAAAATTTTTGGGTTTATTTATTTTTTCAAAAATACAACCATGTATTTTTTAAACAGATAATTTCAGGATTGGCAATTATTTGACTTCAAGTTTCTTTATGTTCAAAGAAAAGATCAGTCTGCCCTAATTACAGGTATGGATTTCCTGTGTTTGCCATTCAATTTAAGAAAATCTTAAACATTAAAAAAATTATTTCTTACATAGAATATACAGAACATTATCTACACATATTCAAGGACTACAAGCTTTCAATGTGATAATTATATCTGCTTTTGTTTGATTCACTTTTCATCAGGAGACATGTTTTAGTTCTGTTTCCCAAAGAGATTAACAGTGTGTTACATTATTTGGCTCACCTAAACCCTTTTGATTCTACAAGGCAATTTCAACTGAATTAAAAAAAAAAGAAAGAGAGTAAGAGCTCTCACAGGGGCAAAGTTGTGTGAGAGAGAACAGATGCATCAGAGGTTTAATATCTTTTTTCTCTGTTTAGTCAGCTGAATGGCTGATAAACTCCCAGCCTATCCCTATTAAGTAGTTTGGGCACCATAGGTGGGATGAGGAGCCAAGTAGGAAGAGACATGAGAAGACAGCAGTGCAGCTATACATTAAGGAAGACACAGGGTAGAATTTTAATTGTAATTGTAAGAGAAAAGGATAGAAATATAGGACACCTTCACAGGATATTAATTAGTTCTGTGGGAACAAATTGAGCAATGGAAAGTAAAATCAGATGTAGAAAATAATTGTGGAACAAGCATGAACAATTCAAAACTATTGTGTCAAAAAACAATAGCAATTGCAAAATAGCTGATGACTGACTCTATACCAGAATGCTAATGACAACATCAAGATGCATTTCAGTTACCAAAAAATTACAAAAACCTGTAATCCTTCCCTGATTCATAATAAATACTTTTTTCCTAGACCTTGCAGAGGCTAATAATCTCAAAATGCACTTATTTATCCAAGACACAAACAGAAACAAGGACTCAACACAAACATTTCTTACATGGCAGTAATTAGTAGCTCACAGTAAATAAATTCATACTACAGAATGTAAGTTATATTTTTTGTCATTACATGGTATAAATTTTAAAATTACTGCAATATACACTGATGATGATCTGTATGTAAATATTTCTAAGAAGTGAAGTGGTAGAAAGCAAGTTGTCTTTAAATACTGCATTAAAAATCATGATTCCATTGCATTTATTTCTATATTGTATCTTCAGAGCAAAGGTAGCTTTTCTTGACTACTGAAATTGAGCAAGTACTGCAGAAAGTACATTCTGTGCTATGTGCAAGTGCAGTCATTCATGCCTAAATGCGGAAAACAGGTGTTCAAATGATGAAAGATGATTGAAACACAATTGTAGCTGAATAGTATGAAATGGTTATGATAGCAGTGTGGTGTTTTCTTCTAAGGCAGGAACTGTACATCATACAGAGACATCAGTGCAGACAATATTATCCCCAAGGCCTCTTGGAAGGGCAAACTTGATGGATATGGTTTTATTTGGATTAGTTTCCAGACTTAGGTACGAAAATCTCCACCAAGTGCCACCTTATGTTCAGTTTTTCAGTCTGTATAACAAGTCTGTTAAAATTATTCCATATTTAATGGGAAATTAACAACACAGTTCTTGCAGAGAATATTTGGGCTATTGTCTGGAGTGGTAATTCCTCTGCCAGTATGAGTTTCTCAATTTATTAATATCTGTGTTATGTAAAACATGTGAGCAGTTCTTTGAGGATTCAGAACCCACATTGCTTACATGGATGAGTAATAAAACATTATTAGGCAATGGACAGAAAAAAAGAACTACATTCTCCCTCTTCTCTTTGTGCTGTGACACTATTTTAGAGTAAAAATTACAATCATCACTCAAATTCCTTGAGGCATTTCACTCTTAAGGGCATTTGTTATACATATTTGAAGCACACCTCATGTGAATGAGGAAAAATTATACTCACGAGCTTTATTTGAAATACAGAGATCAAAAATTGAAACAAGATGTTTTGACTTGACATATGAAAAGCTTTTTGACTGTCATACACTGAAACAGGTCTTGCAGTTTCTATCCTTGGATTTTTTTCAGATGTCAAGAAAAAGGCATTCTATATTTTACTGAAAAGACATTAGGGAGGAGATGCACAAAACTTAAGACCAGTCATCTAAATGTATGTTTTATGAAGAGAAATAGCTCACTCAAGGAGGTGATTCATCCCCTTCTAAGAGAAACACAATGAATCCTCCTCTGAAGATGCCTTTTTCTCTCCATAAAACATAACAGAAACATATAATACCTGCTGAAGCTAGATCCCTACATTTTAGACAGTAAACATTAGGTGGAACAAGTCTTTATGCCTGGAAAACTCTACCAGCCAAATGTAGTTATCTAGGAGTCATATAGATCCAAGAGGTTAAATAGAATAGTTAGATATATAAAAAGCAAACTTTTTTGCCTTTTATACTCGAGTGTGTAAGTTTTTGCATGTGCCCTATATGGTGCTTTATTGTAGTTTTAAAAGGTATTAAGCAAGCATAATCTCTAAAATAAAAACTATTCAACATCTGAAAAAGAAACAGAGACTACTGCACACTGTGGTTTGAATGAACCAGTTCAACTTCTCCTGTAAATAAAATGAATACTCCAAATTGGACATTTTATAACAATTTAAATCCCATTTGAATAACTTTTCTGAGACACTTCTCTGTAACTTCCCCATTGCACCTTCATTAGAAAGGTTTTCCTGATTTCAAAGATGATTTTCCATTTAACAGCATAAAAAGAGGAATGGGTTTACATTAATAATGTCAGAATTGAACAACACTTTCCAACTTTAAAGTGATTACTTTTAAAAATCTGGATAGCCTTCTGCTAGCTTCATTTAAACATTTAGTTAAGCTTACTGAATTAGCTCACTTCACCTTTTCTATGCATAATAGCTTCAAGAGTCTTTTAGAGATGAGTTACTTTTTCAGGGAGGAGGGCAGAGAGCTGAGTGCTGGAAGTCCACAACAATCTCATCAGACTCCTGGAAAGCACAAAGGACCAGTGGTATTCCTTGAACTTTTGCTACAGCTGAACTAAATTCAGCCATGAAAGGAATATATGCCTGGTCTTATCTGAATGGATCATGAAAGTAAAACTTTCAGGTTGTAAATCTTCATTCAAATCTACTATGATTTTCATGCACCTCTTATTTTCTGACATATTTGAACATGTGTGAAGAAAATACATTTTACCCCAAACTTCGGTGACATAATATGTTTTTCCCCAATTACCCAAATACATGAGTATCTTGCTGATTTTTCTTCCTGCATGAAATAACCTCCAAGACCTCAAATACTGGCTACCACTCAAAGCTAAAATATTCTGATATCATCTGTTGGTACTTCCTCAAGCTGCTCTGCTGCTGCTCTGCTGAGTTCAGCTCTTGGCTGCCCTTCACTGCAGATATTTCCAAAGTACAGATATTTGAAGGTGAAGAGGAACAGCATATTGCCTGGTATCTGGTGAACACAAGAAGCACCTTTCCTGTCCAGTCTGAAGCTCTATGTCACTATAAGGAATATATATAGATATATTTGAATGGTTCTCTGGTTTTGTTACAGTAGAGGAAGAACCCCAATATTTTCAGTATTTTTTACATATGATACATATCTTTTACAAAGAATTACACTTGGCTTTAAATATTTTGCAGAGTTCGGTAAAAAAGTGATGTGTTTGCAAGAACATTCATAAGATCATTCTTGAAGGAACTTAGCAAATTTATCTCAGTACAGTGCAGAATTAAACAATTTCCTTTTGCTTTAGTTTCAATGTTCTGACTTTCTTCAGTCTGAGTAAACCTGTTGTAGAAGGTATTTTCTTAATTCAGATTGAAAAGTCCACCTCAGTGCTCTGTTTGCTTTGCCCTGGTACCTAATCTTTCCACATTCTCCTTCAAAGACATAATTATGAGAATATTACCTTTTTTTGGCTCTGGAATAAATAACCTACAGTTTCACATTTGGCAGCAACAATGTTCTATCCAGATTATACTTATGAATTAAACATTTCTCTATTATTACTATAAAAGTCATGTGGGATCAGTTAACAGTTTGTTATCTGTTTCTAGGTTTTCTTCTGCTTCACTATGGCCTGTTATACTAGGAATTCTTTCTAAAAGTTTAGTATTTATGAGAATAATAAAAAGCAATCATTCTCAATCTTACTATTCACTTCAGTTTATGAATGGAATTCTATAATCATTTTGTTGATAAAACAAGATCCCATACTCAATAACCTGGGAGCATCCTATGAAGTTTTTCCTCTCAGCTGCCCATTTGACTTATTGCAGAAGCATCACAGCCTTCCATAGGATCTCTAGTTTAAACCAACTCATTGGAATAGTCCATCCTTTTTCTGTTTCTCTCTTCCCTGCCTGAAGAGTATTCCATCTAATACACTTTCCCAGTGTTTCTGTCACTAACAGCTTTCAAAATCTTCGCTACTAATCGGTATTATGACTCCGGAGAGCTTCACAACAGGCACAAATGTTTCTCCTATATGGCTACCTGTAAAAGCTGTAGGTTCATGATCAGTTAGCTTCCTTGTTCCATCAATTCAGCAAAGTACTGCCTGTCACTATCAGACCTTCCACCTGCTCCCTGTGCTGGAAATCTCTGCATGCAGTAGTAGTGAATAAATGGCACCAAGATAAATTGGTGTCACAGTATATTTTTACACAAATCTTTCTCATTCTATTTGTATAAGCTGACACAGGTTCTGCAGGTTTAAAAAGAAGCACAGCCATTTGTTTTCCATTAACCTTCTCTATGTCTCCTAGCTGGCCTCTTGCCCTGATGGACTGCCTTAGCTACTTTGTGCTTTCAGTGTATAATATATCATAATAAAACTGGTCCAGAAGGCATCAAGTCTTCAATGACTGCAGATATTCTCTATAGTTCTGGAAAATTGTATCAATACCATTTAGTCTATGAATACACAGCATTGCAGAACACACTGGGTAGTAGTGTGTAGGAACTGTCTCTAAAAATAATCATAAAATGAGAACCACTCAGTTCCTTGTTTGAATGCCACTTCAACCGTAGTCTTTTGAATAGTCTTGACTTCTGGGGAGGTAACACCATGCCATGGTTCACCAGTGGCTGAAGTCTAAATGGCTGTTACTAAATTGGCATCTTCTTAGAGCTGATAGCATGAGACAGCTATGTCTGAGCCTTTTTAGCAACATTCTACTAGACAATTAAGAAAGAAATATTACTGTGGCAGTACTGGAATACATAAGTGTTTCTATTAACCACAGAAAAGAATGGTCAAGAAAGATGGTGGATTATCTCCTCGTTGATGTTTTCATATCAAGACTGGTTTACTTTCTTGATAATAAAATTTAACAAAATATAAATTTTTGTCTCAGTGCCATTTAAAGGAAAAGTCTATTCAGCATCACTTAAGAGCTAGAAAATAACAGGTTTTCCTGGCTCTTGATGTTATCAATTGCTTTTACTAATTTTCTTTCTAAATTTACTCTAAGTAACAATGCTAAATGAAACCCCTGACTAAAAGTACCATGCATCAAGGAAACACTGCAAATTCTTTTCATTTATTTAAAACATAATTTCTAGGATTTTAAAGAATATGTAGAAAGGGCAGGCATTTATAGGCAGACTTTGTGAATTATGAAAATTCATTGAAAGAAATAGCAATTGCAAGTTGATTTACATTATTTCACTCATGGTTTTCCATTAGCATAGATTTATTTCAGCAGCCTCTATTATATTCATTGTTTGACTTCAGGATTATCTGTTTGTTAAATCCTGAATTACTGAATGTAGTTAAACACAACAGATAGATAACTTGTGGTACATAATTATCAAAATACCTAATACCTTCTCAATTCTTTCTGAAAACTTGCCAAAAATAGAATACTTTACTTGAAATGCTCTGTAACAGAGGCCGGAGTTACTGCAAAAGTAAAAAAGTAAACATAGACATTAATCATGTTTTGCTTTGGAAGCTTTCTTATTCTGTTCTATCTCTAAGAATTTTGAAATAAATATTTAACTTAAGCAGATCAGTTTTAGCTGTATAGCTAAAGGTATTGTGGGGTTATTTCCTCCTAAAAAGAAAACAAAATATATTTTTAAAAAACCCTTCTGCTGTTCTGGCAGTAAGCAAAAAAGCTAAACAGGCATACTGTACATCCTGTAAATAGGCAAAAAAGCAGGGGATTCTTTATGACACCTTTTAAGTCATTCTGTGTGCATTGATAAGCTTTGTTTCTGGGAAGTGCCAGGTTTTCATCTCCTAGTTAGTCTGTTAAGGATACTTCACCTCTGGGGAATTTGCACATTTATGAAGCACTGGCATAAGACAAATCATATGCTCTGCAACTCCCACTGAATATGCAAAGGGAATTCATGTATTAGCATACATGAATATTACTCTCATATTAGGTGAGGGTAGAGGACTTAAAAAAAAAAAAAAAAAGTTCATAACTGAATGACTGTAACATCTTTCCCCCCATGGCAATGCCACCAAGGAACAAGGCAGAACAAGAATTGTATCCAGTTATATATACTATGAAAGTTCATTTCCATGAGACCAATGTTGTTGGTATGGCAGATATGAAGAAGACAAGGCAGAGCATGTCACTGCAATGTAATTTTTTTTCTGGTGGTTTTCAGGGCCATTCACTACCATGCCCCCTTCTGAATAGAAACTCTGAAACTGCAAAAAAAAATATTCTACAGGTAAACACAGAGAAATTGGGACATAAATATTTTTATTGATGAAATCAACATCAAAATACAAAAAATCAAATGAAAACAACAAAGGATGTGTGGAGAGGAAAAAACAGCAAATATCAAAACAAACCCTTCACCCTATACCTAATTAATTTTTTAAATTTTAATTTTTTCTTTAAACTTCTACTGTAATCTGATGGAAGATAGGAAAATAAATATGATTCAAGAAGAAATCCAAACATCAATGATTTGGATTCACTTTTTACACTACAATATTTTATTTATAAATTCAGCTTGCCAAGTATTTTAAAACTGTATTTACTTGATGCATTAAGATGTGCTATTCTAGTACAGTGCTAATTTCTTTTATACCAGTGATCTGGTTTTCTTTACCATGTTAAAAATGGGGCACTAAATATTGCTAAAAATGCAAGCTACAAAGATCTGAAAAAAATTGCTGAACAAATTAATTATGCATGGCTTTATATCCAATTGGTAGTTCCAATATTTTAATGAAATAAATTATAATAATTCTGTTTGCCTGATCAAAAATCAAACAAAGAAAAGAAAATTAAATTGACTGCTTGTTAGTATTAGTTTTGGCTGACTGGAAAAGGCCAAGTTACAGCAATAATATCGCTATGATAAGATAATAATAAATATGATGTTAATTTGATATGAGGGGGAAAGAGTAATTAAAGGATCTGTATGCTAACTATATAAAAAGTCTGATAATCAGAATTCTTGCTAGGAAAAGAATAAAAGTTTCTTATTCCATTTTTGCTCAAAGATATGTGCTATGCTGCCTCCCATACTGACTTGCTTTCAAAAAGCCAGGGACACTGCTAGATGTGCTCGGTTACTGTGGGGATTTAACACCAGATAGAAATGGAACTCCAAATAAGCCTCTCCCCTTCCCCTCACCCTTTCCAGTAAGAGAAGGATAAAGACAGAGCCTGCAGGTTGAGATAACAAAAAGAAAAAAAAAAGCCATAGAATAAGGAACACACAGTAATAATATCAGTAATATCAGCAATAATATCAAAAACAACAGCATAAAAAAAGAGAAGGTGCTTTACACACTACAGGAGTTCACCACCTTGACTTAGTTCCGTGGGGCTGCCAGGACAAAGACAGGATGGTGGATGCTCTCCATAGGTCACATCCACGTAGCCCCTGGGACAAATACAAGATGGTGGCCGCTTCCTTTGGTTGATTCTCCCTGTTCCTGAGCCAAAGACAATGGGAAACTATGGTGGACAAACCCCTGAAAGCCAGATTGTCTGTGTCATGCCCTGCTGCCAGTTCAGAAGCTGGACTTGATTCTGCATGGCTTCTTCTGGCACTGGCGCTGCACCGCGCTGGTTCTGCTGGGGTTTCGACTGCACAACACGGCAGTCCTGCTTTTGTCGGCACCACGGCTTGGAGACACAGTGGCTTTACCATGTCTCCAAGCCATGGCCCAGAGAAACAGGACAGGGATGAGCAGCACCAGCAGCAGAGGATGATCCTAACAGAGCTTATCCCAGCAATCTCCCCAATGGAGAGGCAGAATTGGGTGCTTCTGGGGGTGCATTCAACCTTTTCTGGCCCCCAAAACCACCCCACCACCAATGAGATGGCTGGTAGAACAGCAATCTGGCCCCTGACCACTAAGGTGTAGGGCCTGCCCCCACTGCAGCCAGGACAGTGAGGCAATAAAAAGCTCACCTGTGCACGTGCAGAGGAGCACAGGGGCATGGTGGTAGATGGGTGAGACAAATGCCACCCCTCCCTGACCTTTCTGCAACCACCCTAGATCCATCACCACAGGTGCAGAGGAAACGCAGAGGGTCCTTGGCAAGTGGAGGAATCAACACAGAGCTTCAGCCTCTACCCCTGCCTCCTAAGGGTCGTCTCAGGGAAGGGGATTGTCCCAGGGGCTGAGGCACAACTCACTCTAGGAGCTCTCCAGTCACTTCAGAGACCCAGGAGGGACCCTGCTTAGGGATACAGGGCTCATTGTAGAGTAAAAGGGAAGAGCATTTTGGTTTTCCACAAGGCTAATTATGGAGTATTTAGGGAGGGAACCAACATCAGGGAAAGGAATAGACTAAATTGGCACAAGAGGTGTGTGAGATCAGAACAAATAAATTTTAATAGATTTATATTAAAAATATAAATATGTCAAAAATATATTTGTGTATTGAGGTTGAGTGGCGGCTTTTCATGGGGGGATAGGGGTGCTGCAGGGGTGGCTTCTGTGAAGAGCTGCCAGAAGCTTCTCTCATGTCTGATAGGACCAAAACCAGATGGTTCCAAAACTGACCTGCCACTGGCCAAGGCTGAGTGCATCAGCAATGGGATAACATATTTAAGAAGGAAAAAAAAGTCACTTTCAATGTTAATAGCAGCCAGAGAAAGGAGTGAGATTATGTGAGGGTTGAGCCTGTTTTGCCCATGACAGTAACTGGCAAGTGATACTTTGCTGTCCTTATCTCAATGCATTTTCTCTTATTGTCCTGGTGAGGTAGAGGAGTGAATGACTGATATGGTGGGCACCTGGCATCCAGCCAACATCAACTCACACAGTCTTTATGATGCTATCTGCAAATGGACAAGCCATCCATTTTTGAGGAATAGCTGGTGATTTTGTTTTGTGAATAGCATTTACACCTGAAAGCCACCATGAAAAATCTATATAAGGACTCTAAAGCACAATAACTTACTATCTGGAAAAGCATAAATGCTGCTTTCATTTAATATCTAAGCACTGCAATTAAAATTACTGACTTTTTTATTTCCCTGAAACAATGGACTATTGTTATTGTCCAGCACAATTATACATCTTCACCCCACACACACGAATGAACCAAGCAAGCAGTCACAAAGAGACGGCACAGACTGACTTTAAAGAGCTATTCTTTCTAGCAAGCAGCAACAGGAGAAAGCAGTCTAAGTACCATTAGAAAGTAGAGACCCAAATGCCCTGAGGACAGCTGCTCAAGATTTAGAATTTCTGTGAAATTAGAACAATCACAAAGATTCCTTCAGTTTGGTCTGGTAATGAGCACTCATCTATCAGTAAAGTGAGTGTTAAGTGGTTACATTAAAAAGTCTATATATTTACTTCATGTGTCTCAAAGACAGGATAGCTCAATATATCAACACATGTGTGTATTCTGAAACAATCTGTTTAAAATATTAGGAATAGCTGCCCATAAGCTGCTACAAGACATGAAGCAATAAGCACAGATGTTTCTTGGAGGTCTCAAAGTCATATAGGCTGCAATGCAAGATTTGCCCAGAAGACAAATGCAAGGATTGTGCCTGGAGACAATCAGACATTGGAGGCATCCTTACACTGCTAGGTTTTGTGCCTAAAAACAGTGTCATATATGTCACAAGATTTAGTTTTTGTGGAGTTATTCTTTTGTTTCATGATCAGTTCAAATAATTATCTAACTTGAGAGAAGTACCTAAGATGGAAATATATGTCAAGGCTGTTGAATTTTTGCAGAAATAAGTTTCTGAAAACAAAAACATTAGGGAGAAGATCAAAGAGCTGGGACATTTTAGCCTGGAGAAGAGGAAACTTGGGGCGGTAAGGGGTGGATCTTATTTGTGTGAATTAATACCTGTGAGATGAGATGGTGTAAAGAAGGTGGAGCCAGAGTCTTCATGATGATATCCATTGACAAGATGGGAAGCAATAAGCACAAATTGAAACTCAGGAAAACCCACTTACAAAAAAGTGAAAACTTTTTTAATATGAGGGTAAGTGTTTTCACTTACAAAAAAGTGAAAACCTTTTTAATATGAGGGTAAACACTGGCACTGGTTGCCCAGAGAGGCTGCAGAGTCTCTAATCATGGAGATATTCAAAACCCACCTGACACAGTCCCCTGGGCAGCTTGCTTTAGGTTACCCTTCTTTGAGAAGGACCCTGGTCTAGATGAGCTCCAGAGGGATCTTCCAACCTCTGCTATTGTGCAATTTGTGCTACTAGTAGATTACTCTAGATGAAAATATTGTTACTTCTACTTGATTTTCAAATGCACACATAATACAATTATTAATGCTGTGTATTAAAAAGGACTTAATTAAGCTGTTAGATTAACCTGATTTTTTATCACCATGAATTTTCATCCTATGGGTCTTGTAATCTTTCTCCTATGTTTTAACACATAAGTTTTATGTTTATATCACTAACTTAGGAATTTATTTAATTGCAATTGAGTCTGATAAGATAGATAACTATCTAGTCATGATCTCTAATGTAATTCAGAAATCTTTGTATTAAATACAGTAAAATTTATGAACCTGCAATTCATAAGAACAATTTAAATTAAGAAATTTCTGTAATTGTAAGAATTTGAATTGCAATAAGATACTTCCACATGTCATTCAAGGTGTATTCTACATCAGGGAAGTTCACACTTTTACCCAGTATCTGATGTATTATGCAGATCAAGAGAGACACAACTGAAATAACGATCTCCCCAGATATTTCCCAAAAGTTTAAACCACTTGGTGAGTATTTTTCTAGAGATAAGATATACTGAAGAAGAAAAAAAACTATTTTCCAGCGTATGTTACATTGTCACAGACTTCCCCCTTATTATTCTGTTGATTCATAGTTTTCTGGTGCATCAGCACAATGAATCACAATGTTTTTGTGGACCCAAATTAACAGGCTGAAGACACAGAGTTAACATAAGCAGTGCATTTACATTCATAGTACCCAGCAGTGGTATTATATATGCATAATATGGTATAATATGGCATAAAATTCGGTAAATTTTGGAAAAAAACAAGCTGTAAGTGCAAAGGATCACATACTTATGCTGAGTTGCCAAAATAAAATGAAATGAAATTTCAGATTTTTTTTTCTGAAGTATTCAAAAGGTTTCTAAAACTAAAAGCACTATGTATATTAAATGCTTTTGTTGCAAATGCATGCCATAGTCACCAGAATCATACAGTTGGTGCAATGTATTTGTCATTTCAAAAATTACAGAGGTCCCACAGTTTCAGGGAAAAAACCACAAATGTCTAAATTCCTAGAGGATTTGATGCTGTGAGGAGTAAAAGGGTTGAACCAGAGTATGTAAGTGCAGAATTTAAAAGCACAGATAAATTAAGAAGCTTTTCTATTTTCAATATAGCTACTATGTCTTTCATCTTGAGTAATGACTTATAAAGTACAAAAATCAATAAAGAATCCATTCTAAAAAATTGCATTTTAGAAAGTATCTACATGAACATAAATACAAATGACAGCAACACTGACATCCTCTTGTCTTCTTTTGAAGTTGTATACGCAAATATATGCAGGAGCCTGAAATATAATCTGTATGATACGATGGTTGAGTCAAATTTCCAAACGATGAATGCAGGTTCTGGATAAGAGTCAGATTTTGAATAATGAAAGAAGGCAATGTTTAGATAGAAGCCTGCCTTTGTGTGGAATTGACTTTCTGCAAGTTGCATTCCAGGCATGTTTTTAAAGCAAAGATCAGACTGACTGCAAAGAAATTTATTATGAAAAAAGTGAGCAAGCAAATACATATTTAGAGCAGACTGCACTGCGAAGCACACGTACTTTTTCAGAAAGTCAATCCCTAGAGACGTCTGATCACACAAGGAAAACAGATATTCAGCATAAGAGCAATAATAACATAGTAATAAAAAGAGTCAGCTTTTTACTGTGAGTGTGATATTTAAACATAATTATCAAATTCCTCCACCACTTTAGTGATGCTTAAAGGTAAAGGGCTTTTTAGGCATGCTTTTATAGGCTTCCTACCTTGAAACTGAGCATTAAATCCCTTTCGTCGGTGATTGCTATCAGATGTAAAATGGAGTCGTAACCAGTTCTTACTGCTGATAACTGGAGAAGGTAGATTCATACCACTTAACCTGGAAAAAGTAAAAAAATCTAATATTAAAAAAAAATTAGTTTTTACACCACTTAAAAGAGAAATGCCCCCCAAACCTCAAAATATATTAGATCACAATGATTCGCTGTCATCTAATCTCAATGTATTACTAGTTAAGTAACTATTATGCTGAGAGAAATATGAGGAGCTTTTTTCTCATTACAGCTATCCATTTTATAATTTAAATTTGTATTTCAAACTTTTTTTCATGAATTAAAGAAGAAAACCAGTTTTGTGAGAGTGTGTGCATGCACGTGACAAAACATTCAGCAGAAAATAAGCCTATTCAGTTATGACAAGGTTTCATCATCTGACTCCCTGCTGTGGTAGCTACCTCACAGGAAGTCAAATCTCATGTATTAAGAAGGGTTAAATAAGGGTTATGGATTATGGATGCTATCTAATTTTAAGTTTGGGTCGTAAGTTATTGGTACATAAGGATGCTGGTAGAACTGATTTTGTGTATATTAAGTCCAATCCACATTTAATTTAAAAAAAAAAAAGAAAAAAAAAAAAAAAAAAAAAAAAAACTTAAGA
>VZRH01005782.1:1196184-1224304 GCA_013397555.1 Urocynchramus pylzowi
ATTGTTTTTTTTTTAATTAAATCAAACCCCAATTTAAATAAAAAAAAAAAAAAAAAAAAAAAAGAGAAGTCTAAGCACAACTGTGGATATGAAGAAAGAGCACAAAGAATTTTTCTAATACAGGCAACAGCCCCTTGGACCACACTGGATTATTCCATTGTCATTCATTACACTACACCATTTGTTAATGGAGTGGCTACTGCAGAGAACCTAACATGATGTAAATTCATGTCTTAGTTTACCAGATGGTAACACTTTTTTTTTGTTTTACATGACCATGCTCCAGATTTCAAATTTTACCTTTGGTTTTTTTGGGTCTTTTTTCCTTCCCAAATAACTCTCGACAACTACACAAAATTAGTTTTATCCTTTTCAAAAATGTTGATTACTCAAAACAAAAGTAAAACTGATGAATATCCAAAATTCTCAGCTAAGATATCATCTGTATGAGGGTAGATTTGCCAGTACTAAAGTAGACACAGTGCATATTTAGGAGCTAAAAATTAACCAAATTGAAATGGGATTTAGTCTCCCTCCAAAATTAATCAGTATAGTGAAATAGATGTCTTTTTTTTTTTTTTATCACAGTATGAGATATCAGAGTTTCATTAAATATTCCAGATTAATAGGAAACTCATCATGTTAAGAAATAATGTTTCTGCAAGAAGTCTAGCTAGAACCATGGCTGAATCCCTGTTTTTTCTGCAGTAGAACAAGGCCAATATATTGAAATATAGAGATTCTTAATGGATGGGGTTTTTTCTGTTTATGACATGCAAACCACATCAGAGAAATTTCATTTTCATTTATAATCTCATTTTCTTTATCTACTTGTTAACAACATATGGGACCCATATCCTACTTAAAAACAGTTTTTATTGAAAAAAGGGGTTGGTCTTTTAAAAGAAGATTTACACATTTCATTTTAAACATGGCATTCATTAGTTCTTAAAGGTGTTCATTAAAATATTCAGACCTGTACATTTCTACATCTCATTCAGATGGACTTTTATACTTTATATATTCTTTCAGACACACTTTAGACTATTTTACAGCACCGCACTAAATATTTGTAACTGCAAACTGGCCTTTTCTGTTTCAAATCTACTTAGAATTTAGGTGTACCTGTAGAAAGTTCTGAGATATAACTAAAAGGAAATGAAAAAATAAAACCATATGTGGAATACAGAACATATCTTTGCTAGTATCTCTTGTCAAAATGTATACTAAATCTAAAAGTTTTTACTATGCATAGGCTGTAGTTCATATCACTGAACTGATAATTCATTTGTCCATAAAGTACATAAAGTTACAGTCTAGAAACACTGTTTTAGGGGTTGGTTTTATTTTTAAAAAGAAATATTCAAGTAGTAACATTCTAGCTAGTATATCCAGAGCTCTGAATTTCAAAGCTGGCAAAACTCTAGGCTGAAATATTAAATTGTAATATGAATTACATTGTACATTAATAAAAGATTAAATGAACATCATTATAAAAGCATATTCAGAGCAGATCTTTCCTTAGTTACATATCTAATAAACAGATATTTCCCTGGTACACCATACATAAGATATTTTTATGTCTATGTGAATTCTGCAAGGTTCTAAATAGTCTCAAATCTCCCCATAATACTAAGAAACATAATATGAAAATGACACTGAGAGAGTATTTAACACAACCTATTTTAGCACAGCTTTAATTTAGCTGCATATTTCTTTCATAGTGAACTCTAGATAGGAATATGTTCTTTAACAGCAATGCTGTTTGTGTTTTAGTTGGAGAAAGTGAGAAAGGGTAAAAAATCTTAGTGGTTCTTTGAAGAAAGTTATAACCAATATATGGCACAGTGGTGGAGTTTTTTCTGTAAGGTTTTCAAAACTTCTTCACAATAGTAAACAAATACAAAAAAAAATACAAAAACAAAGAAACAAACAAAAAAAACAACAACAAAAAAACCCCAGCAAAATCTGGGAGCATTAGCTGGGAGTCCTGTGGCTGATGTGGACATCAAAAGTGATACCTCTAAACAAAGTACTTCACTCTAGCATTCATCTTGTGTAGATGGGACTTCCTATGAAAAAATTCAGTTTCCAGTAATGGCAGATCCAAAAGTTTGTGGATACAATGTAAAATTCCTCTTTACATGTTAATTGATCATATTCATGGAATTTCTGAAGGATGGGCAACCAAAGCTGTGTATGGAAGAGAGAGGTGGGCATGGTTACTGATGAAAGTGGCAGATCATCACGTGACTTGATGCAGCAGGCAGGTCTGTACCTCACGCAGAAATTGAAGTATTATATGAAACTGGGTTTTTTTCCTTCTTACTTATCTCTATGTGGTTTTGGGGGTTTTTTTTGTAATTTTTTGTAAATCATGGAATAGCAGACAAATAAACTATTTCCATTGCACAGTAAATATCAAAATTAAAAAAAAATTAATAACATTATGTGTGTGTTACTCAGAGAAAAGTAAAAATCAATAATGTCAAGGAGAGTTGGATTCCAGTCCTACAAACCAGAATATTATACCTGCATCAAAAGACACAATGTGGGTGAGGGGCCCCTAGAACACCTGTTCATTTGTTATTCTGGTATATAAAATACAAGTCCATGGCCAGAGGATGTGCTTTCAACTTAGCTGCTCTCATTCACCAATAGAGAGGCTGGTCACCACTGCTCAACAGATTCCCAAGGCGACATTCTCCAAATAGAATGATCCCTCCCAGTCCCACAATTTCCTCTGAGCTTGACCAGCTGAGAGGTGCATCATGTACCACAATTTGTGACTAAGAGCCCACATGTGTGCTGGTGTTACCATGTGTGCTTCCTCTGACTCAGTGTAGCCTTTACTGTTGCATGCTACCTTTATATATTAGTTGAATATTTACAGAAAACAAGCAGTTTGGTTATGTACATATTAGTAAATTGAACAGTGGCACTTCATATCAATTTCTGCTTAAGAGTCTACATTATTTAAATTTAAAACAACAGAAAATAATGGAATCTTGAAGCATAGAATGAATGGTTTGGGTGGGAAGGGACCTGAAAGATGATCTGGTTGCAACCACCTGCCATAGGCAAGGACATCTTTCACTAGACCAGGTTGCTCAAAGCCCCATCCAATCTGGCCTAGAACACTCCAAGGCATGGGGACTCCAAGCTTCTCTGGGCAACCTGTTCCTGTGCCTCACCAGACTCATATTGAAGCTATTCTGCCCATGACAGATGTGTGCTCCCTTGATCTCTCATGGGATCAATGCAGGCAGCTGTGTGAACCACAGGATCCCAATTGGCATTGGGAATGTGACCACCCCTTCTGAGGTGTTCAGGAAATACTAACAGGCAGGACTTGTGCTGGTAGTTGCTATGAAAGAAAAGGTAACACTAAAGAAAAGTTGTCTTTATTTCAAGTGCACATACATTGTATTCATTCCTGTGGCATATGAATATAGGTAGAGTAATTTTAGCTCAGTTTACATGTTAAATCTAAAATCAGATGAAGGCTTGGAACTACTTTGTATCAGACAAATTATTCAGATAAGATAAACCCCCTCCCATATTTCTTAATATCAAAGTTCTCCTTAAAAGATTTCATGCTTTGATCTCTATTAAGGATTTCCCCAATGCTGTCTAAAAAGAATATTGAAAGTTTCTAGGTTCCTTTTAGCTGAAAACATTTATTAGATAGGAAGAAATAGAAAATAAATTAATTCCTCACTTATGTTTGAATTCTGCCTCCACTATGAAAAATGTAATGCATTTTTGAAACTGATTTTAAGGCCTAGCATAGTCTTGAAAATCTGCCCTAGCCTAGGATAGAAGTGATATCCAATCTAAATTTCCTTAATCAAATTGTTCAAGAGTGAACCCATACATATGTATAAATAACGTTATTTGTGCATTTTCTGGAAATAGTTGGTTTGACTTGCGGAGGGTTGAGTTTTCATCTCCTGTACTGATGGCAGCCAGGACTTTATTTTCTAGGATCAGGGGGTTAAAAATTCAAGTGTCACTTGGACAAGTAACATATTTGAATGTTCTGGGCTTAACAGTATTTGAGGCCATGCACTGAAAGGGACTGAAGGAAGCATTAAATAGTTGTTTATTCACTGAGTATCAAAACCTCAGCGACATGTTAAATAGCAATCCTGTGAGAAGAAAAGAAATAAACAGAAAATAAGTTTTCAAATAACATTGTAAGGTAGTAGTATTTACCTGAGGGCTTAGAATGAGAATTGCACATGGAACCTAAAATTTCTAATTTCTGCTTACTAGATGTTGCACTGTGCTCTACTGAACAAGACAGACTTTCAGGGAATTCCTGTGCCTGTTCCAGCATCATAAAGAATAAAAGGACCAGGTTTTGAGTGCTTTATAGTTATATTAGTTTAATATTACACCTCTGCTGGCAAACACTGCATCTTACAAGAAATAATGAGAAATAATTAAACAACCCCAGCTATTCTTCTAAATCTGAAGGCAATCAGGCTGCTGCAGGATCAGAGACAACAGAGGAAACTTTCTGTTGATCATTGTGAGCTGCAGACGAACTTTTCCATGTTATACTGCTTCAAGTGATGTCTTAATTTCTATCCTTATTCCTCACACAGACACTAATCTACTGTTTATGCAAGTAATAAGACATTTTTTTTCCATGCAGGCTTGAAGGAGTGATTTTTTCCTTATGTATAGCATGTCATATATAGAAGCAGAACGTCCTTTGAAGTCTATTGCATGACCAAGAGATTGTGATACACTTTATCAAAATTATTACTAACAGGATTGCCACTGAAATATTTTTCCTCTTTCTATTAGATATTGTTTGACTCAGATTCAGGTATAACAAAACTATTTTACATTTAATTAAGAAAACTAGTCTAGAGAGGTGTAATTTTGGTTTTGATTTTGGATCTGTTAATAAAATAATTATTGCTTTTTTCTGAAGAAATAAACCAAATCTTGTTTCTTTTACAAGGTTCTTGACATTGTTTTGACTATAACAAACAGATAATCTTATCTTATAAAATGACTGACAACTCAGTTTCATGAAAATGCAGGAAATAATTAGAGTGGCTTCTGTCAACTCATCTACCCTTATCCTCCTAATTTAGCTACTTTCCCCATTTTATATTAAGCCGACTATCTATATAGTGAAAGTAATATTATTATTCAAAACAACAGGAAGTGTATTGTTCAAAAATACAGTAAAATATAATAAAATTAATTGAATTGAGTCTAAACAAAATAAATTCAAAAATGCACACTCTGTAAGGACTAGTTCAGATTACAAAAAAAAAAACCACAGAAGCACTCCAACAATCATGCATCAGTTTTGAATATTTCTGCTGTTTCTATATTCACTTAACCACAGAAGTATTTGTATTCTCCAGTATGTGTTTATTTATTTATTTATCTATTTATTTATTTTGAAAATAGTGCAAAATATTGTCATGGTTTAAGAATGGTATTCCCCAATTTAGTTCTCCCACCAAGACTCCAAACCACACTACTGCTCATTTGTTCCCCCCTTCTCCTTCCCTTCCCACTCATGTGGGATGGAGCTGAGAACTGGAGGCACAAAATGTGAAGATCGTGTGTTGAAATAAGGACAATTTACTGAAAACAGCAATGAAATAGGAGCAGTAACAGCAACAATAGTAGTAGCAAAAGTATACAAAAAAAGAGGGTGATACATATACAAAATGCTCATGGGGACCCGACAGCAATGAACAATGGCAGACAATGGCAACATATTTTTCATCCAGAAGCCACAGTCTTCTTTTTGGGAGTCAGAGTCCCTTATCCCTACCCTCAGCAATGCTCTGTGGTACAGAATTACCTCGTTGACATGCCCACAACCATGCCCCCTAGTGTTACTGCAAAAAAAATTAATTCTGTCCTGGCTGAAACAAGCACAAACATTTAATGAATTTCCATAACAGGTCTCTGGGTTAGGAAACGAAGAAATAAAATTGTACCCTAATATTCAGCTGAGAACTATCTTACATTTTGCAATCCTCTGAGCTTAAATATTTCTGTGAGCAAGCCTGTAGATACAGGTCTAAACAATAACTTTCAAGGATCATCACTCACTCACTGACAAAATTACAGGAGTTAGTTTTTCAAGGCATAAAGTATGATTATTGCAGCAAATAAATGAAGACAATGTCTATGCGTGTTTGTACATATAGTCTCTCTGTATTATCTATATTCTATATGTAAATATTTATATTTAGTATAGATATATTAAAAAGAATATTAGAGGTTTATTACCTCAAACTCATTGTCACACCAGGATGGCCAAGGCCACATCAAGTATTAATGGAGAGCAAGTAATGAGCTGCTTTAGCTGTAAGTAAATGTGTACCTTTGCAAGCTGTGTTAGAGGGTTTGACACTGAAACATGCATACTGTGACTGCAGTTTTGCAGACATGAGATGCTCTGACAAGCAGCTGCTGCCTAAAAGAAGTGTGATGTTATTTTCTGTTCTTCCTTCTCCTGCATTTCTTACTCCTTCCTGAATCCTTTGCTTCTTCATTGCCCTTCCTTACACACATCAGCTTGGATTTTTGCTGGAATTTCTGTGATCTTATTTAAAGACTATAATGGAAGAAAATTATCCTCTCCTCCCCAGTCCCTCCAGGTGAGACATTGGTGTGCCGGAAAATAGGAACAAAACAGAGCTGGCATGAATTCAGTGTCAGGAGCACAGGAAAAGCAAAGTGAAATGAAGCTGGAGGTCATGACTTGGGGAAAGGAAGAATTTATAGATTAATATAAATTAGAGAAAGACAAAATATAAGAAGGGATAGATAGCCTAACAATTTAGACTATTTACAATACCAATGAAGTGAAAAAAATACTTATTATGCTTGATAAGCGAGACTAGGTTATCTCCTAAAGAAGACCTATCAGTTAAATATGAAAAGTGTAAATCCTCTCTTCTTTATGTAGTATTTGAAATAAGAGACTATTTGTAACAGCTAACATAATCTACAAGGGAAGGGTTCAGAAGTGGGGAGAGGTAGAGAGGCAGTGTAAGGTGTTTCTTATTTAAAGTAATTAGACCCAGCATGATTTTTCTCTGCCTACTTCTTTAACCATGAGTTGTTATACTGGATGCTGCAAATAAATACCTCCATTTACATTGTACCTTATTACTGCCTGGGACAAGAATGAATTCAGATCAATGGATATAGTTTTGGGTGACCTTTTTCACCCTATCTTAAAGACGTAGGACAACCTTAGCAAATCTTAGCTTGCTAACTACCCCTAGAAGCTCTCCAGAGAATTGTTCAGGAGAACTGGATATGTCCCTGGGAAGCTCAATGAAACTGACAGAGCTGTTTCCAGGTGAGTCAGGAAAACTAATGACTAGTAGTAATACAGAAGGCACTCACTGTAAAGGAAAAAAAATTGACAAACATTTAAAGACTTGATGGACCACAAGGAGTTTGCCAGAAAATTTTGTATCAAATAGTTTTGTCAGTCTAGGTCTAAGAAAATACCTTGAATGAAACACAGAATTGATTAGTGTAAAAAGGATGAAAGAAAGGAAAACACAGATGAGTAAGGAAGTCCAAGAATAAGGTTTTGCCATGACATTGTCAATTTCAATGATTGATTCAGATACTTTAACCTGAGTAGTCTAAAAATACAGTATTTTTTTATTTGCTGTTATCCTTCACATTGAGAGTAGAAGGTTTAACCATTAATAAATGAAAGCATGCAATGAAAGTTCCTGTTAAAAATTAAATAACCCAACATTAAATAAAATACTATGTTCCATAATTTTTTTATGTGGCATTACTAAGTAGTTATTATATTCATTAAGCTCATTACTAACTTCATTGTATTATAAAGAAACACTGTCCAGTAAATATTTTAGATATATGTTTCATATTAAATGATTCTTAACGAAAGAAAAATAAGAAGACTACTTTGCCTGTGATAATGAATTTTGAAATTTTATGTAGTCATTATAGAACATTTTGAATCTGGCAAAATATTGCTTACTCACTTTGTTCCCTTCTCATAGCACTTAGTTACATTGGAACAGGCTAACAACTTATTTAAAACTAAATTAGGATAACAATATAAAATTCTTTAGGGCCATATCTTTTATTTTTCGCTTAAATAACTAAAGTTTTAAGTGATAAGGCCACAGCCAGACAGATAAAAATGGAAATGTAAGCAGAAATTTTATATATTTTCCAAAAACATTCAAATCATACCATTCCAAGATATAGGTTATGTTCTTTATGTTGTCTCAGCAGTCTACATGTATGCTTAAAAGCTCTTTGACCCAGTGAAATGAGAAGAGATAAGGCTTCAACTTATCTAATTTCAGTTGTTGGCAGTGAGTGGTCTCCATCTGTGAGAAGTTCCTTTTATAGTCTATGGAGAGGATAAGTATTTTGGGAGTACATATAATCTGAGGTATTTTAGACTTCCACATTAGTTTGAAATTAGTCTCACCTTGGAATGCAAGAGCTACAGTGAAGAGATCAGTAAGTATCAACACCTGAGCGTCATCCAACGCACATAAATGCTATTGTAATTCAGCTTATGGGACATGACGTAACTCAGAAGGCAATTTATTCTCCAAAGGCAAATTTTGTGCACAAAAGTACCCAGCCTCTTGTGTGTATTTTGACATACTTCACACTGCAAGTGATAGTTGCACATACTTTGTGTTTGGCTAGAGGTTAAAGCCAAAGGCAAGAGCTTTTTAAGTTTTGTAACTGATGTTTGGAAAGGAATTTTATTAAGAACATCTGTTTGTTGATTCAACAGTGATAGCAAATAGTTTTCTTGATTACCGTTGTAATCATTAACAAATATCATAAGGACAATATTCATGGCAGTCTGAATATTGTTCCTTTGGAAGATTGTTACCACTCTCAAGCTGATGAATAAAAGAACAATAATTCCTTATATATTAGGGTTTTTTCTGAAATATGGCTTTCATTGTCCAGTAAAACTGGAACATTAAGTACTAGGACACCACAATCAATTAGATTCTATTGTTTAATACAGTGATATTCCACCCAGGCCCTGAGTTCTACAAGCCACTTATCTATAGTGTTCAAGGAGTTCTACATCCAGAGCCAGAGAAGATATGTGTAGGGTCCTGAGGTTAAAATGGCAGCTATCCTGAAGGGAAGCAAAAATTTAAAACAAGCTCACAATTGAACAAATATGAAAATAAATTGAGGTCATTTTTACTGCTACAAAGATATAATTGAGTACTTCAGAGACAAAATTCTGCTTTAAAACTTGTTCCATAGCTGAGTGTAATTATTAATAGCTGAAATGATAAAATGTAGCTCTTATAGCACACACAGAATTCCGTTTATGAGAACTGCAGTTGTAGTGTTTTTACTGCAATTATTCAGACAGGCATTTTTGCTAACATTCTGAAAACTCTACATTTTTCACTGTGTTCCCTGTACTGTTTTACTGTATTAATTCCTTAGCAAATTCTTCAGTGTCCCATAGAGACAAAACTTTAAATTCTTCAATAAAATTCAGAAACCGCTCATCTAAACAGCAGTTTCCAAATTTAATTTTTTTTTTATTTCTGTGCTGGTTTTGCATTAATTGATATTTGGTGAGGAGGGAAAGAACCAATCACAAAAGTGATTTTTCTGAGAGGAGCTGTTAAGAGATTCCTCCATGTCTGGCAAAAAACAATTGCTGGCTGGCTTTGAGAATAGGCACGCTGATAAGACAGTTAAAGAGCTGAACACGCCTTTGTGACATTCACATTTTAAACCAAACATGCCCAAGAAGGCCTCTCTTTCTTCCATCCTTGAACAGGTGACCAGACACAACCCAGGCCAGGCCTGCTCCACCACGGCCCACGTGGCCCAGTTGGGGTCTGGGCTGGGCTCCAGTGGCTGCTGGGCAGGGGGAGGGGAGCCCGTGGGCTGCTGAGTCCTAGGCTGGCTGCTGAGATCCTGGCCCTCCTCCAGCACGGCCGCGGAAAAATCCTGGAGGCAGCCCTGCAGCCAGCGCAGAAAGCAGCCCCACGGATGGAATTGAACGCAGCAGGGGCCGGAAAACAGCCATGCAGCCAGAGCGGCAGCCACCGTTCTGGCCCAGGACCCTGAGATTCTGATACAGCCCCCCCAGTGCAGCCTGAAAATCCATCACTGCGAGTGCTCCGGCCACCACCTGGGAGAAATCACATGGACCATATGCAGGCCTGGGCAAGATTAACTCTTTCAGACCTGTGAGACCCCTCAAAGCAGATGAGACTTGCAGACACCAATCCTCTCTCGAGTGAGAGAAAAGGACAGAGTGAAGACACATAGAGAAATAACATGAAGATACCAAGGCAGAAGTCAAGTCTCAGATGGGAGAGGAATGAGGAGATGCCTGAGTCTTAGGCTGAAATTCTTCTCATAAGGCCATGGTGATGGACTGTGATACATTAGAATATCCCTTTAATTAATGAAAAAGCATAGGGGAATGGAGTGTTCAAACTGTAGACATGAGCAAAAGCATCCATGCTGAGGCAAGCAGATGTTGAACTAGCTGTGATCCAAATGGGGAGGTTGAACAGAGAGAGATACGAGTGATGAAGACCCTTTGCCTCCAGGGAAAGAAGATCTCTGTTCCCAGAGATGAAGATGATTTCAGAGACAGATAAAGAGAACCTTTGCTTTTGAACAGCTCATCCTTAAAATATCAGCTCGTTCTTCCCAGCTGTGGGAAGGCTGGAAAAGATGGGAGTGACTTTGCAATTGCAGATCTCCAAGCAGCTGCTATTCGTGGAAATTAAAAGCCATGAGAGAACTGTTTCTTATGGAAAAATCTCCATGGCATGGCAAGAGAGACTTCTCTCCCTAAGAGAACTGGTGAAAGACTATTCTAAAGTGGTAAACTGACTGAAAATACCAAATTTGTCTCTTTATGTTGTCAGTAGGAAAACAAAAGAAAAACTGGGAGGAGAAGTGTTCTGAAGGTTTATTCTGATTTCTCATTCTTTTTTTTTTTCTTTTAGTTCTGTTAATAAAGTTTTCTTTATACCCTTCAAAGTTTGAGCCTGGTTTGCTCCTTCTCCTAAGCCTTGTCTCACAGCAGAAAATTAATAAATAATTTTAGCAGGGACACTGGCGTTTCACCAGCATTAGACCCTCTACAATTTCTTTAACCTTCAGTTTTTGTGAATTACTAGTAGAGGATTAAGATCTAAGAAGTTGCTATGCAAAAAGCAGATGTATGAATCAATGGCAAGTAATCATCAACCTTGTTATACCCTTTCTGGAAAAACTCATTAAAATGATACAAAAACAATATCCAAGGCAGGTTTTTTCAGGTATATCAANCTACAAAGATATAATTGAGTACTTCAGAGACAAAATTCTGCTTTAAAACTTGTTCCATAGCTGAGTGTAATTATTAATAGCTGAAATGATAAAATGTAGCTCTTATAGCACACACAGAATTCCGTTTATGAGAACTGCAGTTGTAGTGTTTTTACTGCAATTATTCAGACAGGCATTTTTGCTAACATTCTGAAAACTCTACATTTTTCACTGTGTTCCCTGTACTGTTTTACTGTATTAATTCCTTAGCAAATTCTTCAGTGTCCCATAGAGACAAAACTTTAAATTCTTCAATAAAATTCAGAAACCGCTCATCTAAACAGCAGTTTCCAAATTTAATTTTTTTTTTTTATTTCTGTGCTGGTTTTGCATTAATTGATATTTGGTGAGGAGGGAAAGAACCAATCACAAAAGTGATTTTTCTGAGAGGAGCTGTTAAGAGATTCCTCCATGTCTGGCAAAAAACAATTGCTGGCTGGCTTTGAGAATAGGCACGCTGATAAGCCAGTTAAAGAGCTGAACACGCCTTTGTGACATTCACATTTTAAACCAAACATGCCCAAGAAGGCCTCTCTTTCTTCCATCCTTGAACAGGTGACCAGACACAACCCAGGCCAGGCCTGCTCCACCACGGCCCACGTGGCCCAGTTGGGGTCTGGGCTGGGCTCCAGTGGCTGCTGGGCAGGGGGAGGGGAGCCCGTGGGCTGCTGAGTCCTAGGCTGGCTGCTGAGATCCTGGCCCTCCTCCAGCACGGCCGCGGAAAAATCCTGGAGGCAGCCCTGCAGCCAGCGCAGAAAGCAGCCCCACGGATGGAACTGAGCGCAGCAGGGGCCGGAAAACAGCCATGCAGCCAGAGCGGCAGCCACCGTTCTGGCCCAGGACCCTGAGATTCTGATACAGCCCCCCCAGTGCAGCCTGAAAATCCATCACTGCGAGTGCTCCGGCCACCACCTGGGAGAAATCACATGGACCATATGCAGGCCTGGGCAAGATTAACTCTTTCAGACCTGTGAGACCCCTCAAAGCAGATGAGACTTGCAGACACCAATCCTCTCTCGAGTGAGAGAAAAGGACAGAGTGAAGACACATAGAGAAATAACATGAAGATACCAAGGCAGAAGTCAAGTCTCAGATGGGAGAGGAATGAGGAGATGCCTGAGTCTTAGGCTGAAATTCTTCTCATAAGGCCATGGTGATGGACTGTGATACATTAGAATATCCCTTTAATTAATGAAAAAGCATAGGGGAATGGAGTGTTCAAACTGTAGACATGAGCAAAAGCATCCATGCTGAGGCAAGCAGATGTTGAACTAGCTGTGATCCAAATGGGGAGGTTGAACAGAGAGAGATACGAGTGATGAAGACCCTTTGCCTCCAGGGAAAGAAGATCTCTGTTCCCAGAGATGAAGATGATTTCAGAGACAGATAAAGAGAACCTTTGCTTTTGAACAGCTCATCCTTAAAATATCAGCTCGTTCTTCCCAGCTGTGGGAAGGCTGGAAAAGATGGGAGTGACTTTGCAATTGCAGATCTCCAAGCAGCTGCTATTCGTGGAAATTAAAAGCCATGAGAGAACTGTTTCTTATGGAAAAATCTCCATGGCATGGCAAGAGAGACTTCTCTCCCTAAGAGAACTGGTGAAAGACTATTCTAAAGTGGTAAACTGACTGAAAATACCAAATTTGTCTCTTTATGTTGTCAGTAGGAAAACAAAAGAAAAACTGGGAGGAGAAGTGTTCTGAAGGTTTATTCTGATTTCTCATTCTTTTTTTTTTTCTTTTAGTTCTGTTAATAAAGTTTTCTTTATACCCTTCAAAGTTTGAGCCTGGTTTGCTCCTTCTCCTAAGCCTTGTCTCACAGCAGAAAATTAATAAATAATTTTAGCAGGGACACTGGCGTTTCACCAGCATTAGACCCTCTACAATTTCTTTAACCTTCAGTTTTTGTGAATTACTAGTAGAGGATTAAGATCTAAGAAGTTGCTATGCAAAAAGCAGATGTATGAATCAATGGCAAGTAATCATCAACCTTGTTATACCCTTTCTGGAAAAACTCATTAAAATGATACAAAAACAATATCCAAGGCAGGTTTTTTCAGGTATATCAATATATTCAATAGGGGATTTTTAAGTACATCAGGTATCTACTGTATTTCTGTGTTGAAAAAGACTGTTCTGTAGTTCTCTATAATATTTTTTTTCATTTCTGGTTGCTGCTGTAAGATTTTCAAAATAAAATAAAATGAATATACAAATATAATTAATTGAAAAATGCTTTTCCATTCCATGCAATTAATTTAATTTCATTACTTTAGTAACTGTTCTCCATTATATATTTTATATTGGATGAATTGTTCTGGTTTTTGTTTTAATGAAAGGCTTCAAATATCCTATTTGGCTGTGTTATAAAATAACTAATGAAAAACAGAAATCCAGGGGGGAAAAAAAACTGATTTCAAAAGTCACTGGAAGTAATATTTCATGATTTTTTTTTTTCTTAGACTTTCATTTGTAGAAATTACACTCTCTGTTCTGCCTAAGAAAAACCTCCACAGATTTCTGTATTTAAAACCTCAGTCTCTAAAAGATGACTTGAGAATATTTTTAAGAGCTCTTTTAGACTGTGCCTTTCTGGAGTGACTATTGGGAATGAGTTTAGGATCAATCTATCTGACATGTTAGATAATAGCAAATAAAGAAAATAATTGTTTCTTTATCTTCTTTTATGATTCTCTATTATTAATCTCTTAGACCATAAATCAATGAAATCCTGTTATCTTACAATAGATTTAAACTATATCTGGTAAAAGGAAAAAACACTTTGGTTCCCAGTTGCAGACTGGAGGGAAAAGGAGCAGCTAATAGACAGAATTGCAGGTCTTCCAGGGATAAATCTCTACACAGCTTACTTTAGTTTCTTGGAAACAAAACAAAAAAAAAATCTCAAAAAAACTACCACCATCAGAAAAAAAAAAAAAATCTTCATGCATTTCCTTTTAAAAACTTTATCAGACTTCAAATAGATCTGGGCCCCCTGGCACAAGAAAGACATAGATCTGTTTGCCCCAATAATAAAGCTAATGGAGAACAATACAATTTTCTAGTAATATATTCCCAGCTGGCTTGGTTTTGGTTTTGATTTTGTTTGTTTTGTTTTGTTTTCCCAGTTTGTCTGTACACAGAAATTTAAAATACTGACTAAAAACAAAAAACCTTGTTATTCCCCCAAAAATACTGTTTGGTAACTATGAGAAAATAACTGTAAACAGGAAGGATCATACAATCCCTATACTAAATGGGAATTGACATTTAGGTATCCAACTTCACAAAACTTGTCTCCCTTATCTGAAATTATAATATAATGAAATAAAATTTCTGGGCTGTATCAGCTGTAGAATGTGACAAAGAGTACCTATGACAGTTTGACAGAAAATGTTGGCTGCAGCTTGTTTGGACAATATTTCAGCCTAACAATGAAGAGCTTAAATAAAAAAAAACCAGAACTTCCCCAAACTGATCTAAAACTTTTCCACACTATGAATCTGCTATTTTTTACTTCCGAATATCGTTACTGTGTAAAGAAAGGAAAAATATGTTTTGTAGGAGTTCAGGATATACTACTTGGTAGATTGCTAAAAAGGAGTAATATGAGTTAGTTTATTGGTATCTCTCAAATGTCACAGAAGACAAAATAAGCAGTAGGTTAAGTTTTTGCTCAAATAATACACATTTATTCCAAAATTAAATGTCCCCCCCCTCCTCTCAAACCATACGTACTTGTACATGGCCTGTTAATGCATGGCCTCAATATCCTGTTAACACAAGGCCTCATAGAGTATCAGGCAAGAGATGCATTCTATTTTTGTAGATATGACCCTTCTGAATTATATGACAATGGTATTTCCAAATAAAAACAAAGAAACAAAGAAAATCCCATGGCCACAGAATAGCTTAAATGCCAGATACAATTAGAAAAAAAACAATGCTTCCTAAGAGATGCTTTCAAAATAAATGCTATGAGAATTCTGATTCTAGACATACTTAAAACAGTGTTATTTTCAGGTGATCTGTTGCTCATGCCAATATAAAATTATTTGCCCTGTTGGTTCTCTTGGGTAAGAAGTTGAGTGGGAGAGAGAAAATCTCACCAAACTGTAATCAGAGTGCAACCACATAATAGCTGTTTACAATAACATCTATACTGGAAGCCAGGTGAATGTCTGCTTACTTCTGAATTTGAGCACAAAATGTATTCAGTTTCCTTATTGCTTAATGATATACCTGTTGTGAGCTAGCTTCTTGCCTCAGTAACACTATGCAGATACACTGCTTCCACTGGGAGGCAAGTTGCTTCTGTGTTCTCTTTCAATAGTAAACATTTATTTTTTCAATTTATCCAAATGTATTTCTGTTCCTTTAGTCATGAATTTTGATAAGCAATATTTCCTGAATTAAGCCTTCTTTCAAGCCATTTTAGGGGTATTTCAGGGTTCCCAGTGAAAGTAACAATGCTTTGCTTATCTCTTTCTAACAGCCAGATGTCCTCTGGCAAGAAAAAAAGTGCTACCAACAATGAACATCGTGACATAGGTATTTTAACTGGGGCTGAGAGGCAAAGCCTTTAAAGCCAGCTCACTGAATAGCACAGCTAGATAGCAAGCCAGCTATTTTTAATTGCTGACGTGATGAGTAATTTACTGTTCCACCAACTTTTCATGTATTTGGAAGCTCCACATACTGCTTTTTAAGGTACACTGCATACACGGGACATGCTACACTCAGAGAACTTACTTTACTAATAAAAGTAAACACAACTAATTATAAGACAAAATACAGCATTCTAAAAAATAATTTTTATATTGCAGAAGAGCCAGAAATATATTATTATTTTAAAAAAAGTTTTCATGGTGTATAGATAGTGTTTATGGAAGAGGTTTTTTCTTTATTGAATTGTCTTGACTCAATATAAATAATTTAGAATATATATTTTGAAGAGTCTGGATACAAGACATCTTTTGTGCAGTTATACTTTACTCTGAAGCAAGTTGCATCCACTCCATTCTCAAGATTTTTAAGTTTGTGTATTATTAGTTCACTTCCAATCCAAAGCTTAACTGCATAGAAGTTTTCCTACTGTGTCTCCTAAAAATAATAGTTTTTTCAAAGGAGTCCTCAACTCTTATAAAATGACAATAAATTTTGATTAAATAAAATCCACAGACTGTTTTAAAAGTGCCAACAGCATGCAAAAGTACATTACAGTACATGTTGCTGCAATTGTTTCCTTATCACTGCTGAAATTTTAAGTTAGATATTCTATTGCCCCTCAGAGTCTGTCTTCTTCACCAAACACCTCATTTTCACCAGTGTAGTTTCACATATTTTGCTACCTCTTCATAGCAGAAAAAACATATATGTTATGTATTCCTTTTTCCTTCCTGCCACTCTGAACATTGCATTAAAATTCTTTCCAATTAAATCAAGTTCAGACTCTAGATTAATCAAAAACAGCAGCCTCAAATTGTGTGCAGTTATGCAAATAGAGTGCTAAGTTTACAGAAAGCTTTAATAGACAGGTCAGCTAAGGAGACAAGGGAACAGTGGGACAGTCTATTAAAGTTAATTGGCTTGTTAAAGTAATTACTTTACACATTGGGCACAATGCTATCATGATCTTATTCTGATTTATTTTTCATTTATTCCTTCCCTGGGAAATTTTTCTTTCTCCTGTGAAAAGCTGAACCACCCCCCAGCATGAAGAGAAGAAAGCACCCTTAATTCCTTTCAAAGACAAAATATGGTATTTTTAACTTTCTTTTCCCTAAAAGATTGAAGTCACTATTGACACAGCAATTCCATGTGGGTCATTAGGCTGTTGTTCAATTCAAGCGTAGAGAAAACCTGCTTGTCTCATGAAAAAGATTTTACCACAAATAACAACATTCCAATTTCTGTCTTCTGTGGAGTCAAGCTGGCATTGCTACTGCACCAGAAATGCTGATCAAAATGCACATTTTGTGGTCTGTAGTGTATATCACAGATAGAAAGCAGTAGTTGAGAAGTAATGGTAATTAGTGTTTTAATATGGCTTTCAAGAATCATAAAAGAAAGTTAGGAAGGCATTAAAAACCTCCCAACAACAAAAAATCTCATAAAGACATTCAGGTCTGAAAACACTGAGACAAAGTGAGAAAGATAAATCTTTATGTAATTCTTGCAATTTCTTTCTCCTTTGTATGAAGGAATCCAACTTGAGCTGATTGACCTTGGGATTGAGACTGGGTAGGATTCTTAAATTTATGTGGAAAGAATTGATTCGTAAGTATGGAAGGAATCAAAATCTGCCAAAAAAACCAGCAAAACCCCATAAAGATTTATTTCCATAACTTTACAGTAGCAATGACAAAAGCTACAAAAGCAATGAAAGGACACAAGAAATAAAAGCTCAAAATCCCCTGAGTATGAGAACATTGCTATCCAGGAGCTGATAAAAAAGCAATAAAAAAAATGTATAAGAAATATTTGGGAACACAAGATAATCACCACACAGAGATGTCAGCATTATGTTATTAAGATCTTTGAAACAACAATAAAAAATATTTTTCAATGAGAGCTGCTTTAGGATAGGCAATAACATCTGCAATCAGCAATTAAATATATACATGCTAATAGACAACCACAACAATGAAATTAAAGATCAGTTCTAGAAGTATAGGTATTTGTAGACTACAAGGCTAAACTCCTGGAGCTCTGTGCTGAAAACATGTCTAAACCCACAGACATTTTCTATTGACAGAATATTTTTCTGACAAATACAGAAGCACAAAACGCCTTCAGAACAGTGGAAAAATAGCAAAGATTGGTGATTCATGCATTAGGGAAATTGATAGGTTTAGGTCTTTAATTATTAGGGGTTCCTTCTGTATATACCATCATTAGTTATAGGAACAAAGAACTATCACTAAATTCTATAGATTACTTACTGAAAATATTTTTTCTATAAAAATAGTTATCTTGAAGGAAGTCTGAATGGCAATGTCCATTCACCATATATTTTCATGAAAGAATTTGTCAGATTTTATCAGGATTCAGTGCAGGATATTTCAAAATATTATGAGATGACAGTAAAATGAGATGACACTGGAACTTAACAAGTCAAAATAAAAGCTGCTAGGTTTCAATCATTCAATCATCACTGTCAAACACAGATACATTTAAACTCTTTTTGCCTTTTCTTTATTCTGCTTTTTCGTTTAGAAAGATAGATAAAATGACAACTCTTCTAACACAACATAACAACAAGAAAACAGAAGAGTTCCTGTCTTGAAAGAATAAATAGTTCAAGAAAAAAATCCTCACAATTCTAATCAGACCTTAAAAAATTCTCAGTAGGCAAAATAATGCAAGGAGAAATAACTTTGTATATCTTGACAATAGGCAAGACTAAAGGGAAGTACCACAATCACAGAAGACATCAGCTACTAATTTGACGGCCTAAGCAAGATTTGGTTATGAAGAACAATATACAATTTAAAAAACAAAATATGACTTCAACTATAATAATTATAGTCTTCACATGTGTAGGTGAAAGCTGGGAATATAATGAGCCAGGACAGTTTGACGACAAAAGCTTCCTGAAAATACTAGGTTGAAAGGAATAAATTTGTAAACAGATATATTTATTCAGAGAAGTCTACAGCTCCTAATCTGTGAAATTTTTTTTAGAAAAGAAGGTTGAATTATCTATGAGTCTGAGTTAACTTTGACTCTAAATCATTTATTCATTAGATATGGCAGTACATTGTAGGAAGAACCAGCAGCCAACTGGAGAGAAAGCACCCTGTCAAACACTGCTTGTGCCTGTGCTGGGCAGACTGTTGGGATTCAGCAATGTTCACTGTATCCTGAGTAACATCTAAGGGAACATGCAGGATTTATTCTTTCCCTCAGTTTAATTTTCAGAACACCAAATGAAGTGCAGAAGCACTGCTCAATTACTCAACATTCAATTTTTTTAGTTATTTTTCTTCACAGTGAAGTTTCAAGTCCCTGCTAAAGGTGGTGAAAGCATCTTGACTTCAACAAAGACAGCACTACAGAAAACTGTACCAGTCCACAGGCACTCCAGTTGCCTGACACTGCTGTATCAACAAGCTCTCAAGCTACAAGAGCTATTGTCTTCCATACCACTGAACATTTACCTCCCTACTATTACATGGCTGTCTGATTTTATTTATTTTTGTCAGTGTGAGCAGCTCTTTTCTGAATAAATTAACTATAGATCAATTAAATATAATGCAAGTTAGCACTTTGTCTAATTCACTGCAATGTTAAAACTCACAAGTAATGCATTTAGCAATTACTTGAGTCAGAATATTACAGATATTTCTTCTGGGAAACAACTAAATTCCCATTTTAAGTAAGATCAAGCACTTCAGACTTTATTCTACAGTGGAATATCATTTAAGTTGTTCATTAGATTAAAGCTTGTGACAGATTATAATGCTACAAGAGGCCTTATGAAGTTTAATTAGCTTCTTTAAGCATGTTTTACAAAACACTGCTGACACAGTAGTAAAGTGTGGATTTGTTATCTTTCATGATTGTAAATTACATCCCATAGCTGTTACCAGACTACTAGTCTCTTAACTCAATTTCTGTAGTAATATTAAATTGCAGTGGTAATGAACACTCACAAAATACCATTATCAAGTTCACAAATCCTAAAATGTCTTCAATAATTCACTGAGATTGAATTTACACTGGACCATTTCCCAGGTGCTAGGGATAATGATAAAGCACCTTACCTTTTATCAACCAACCATTTCAGATGACAGGCAGAGGAATGTAGAATGGTGATGTATGTGTATGGTGCTTTACACCTAAACCAGAATTAATTCTTTCTGGTGATGTCCTTATGGACAGATCAATCTAAAACAAAGTAGCTCCATTAATTGGTCTTTGTGTTTTGCCACAGGACAGTTTCCTCAATAAATGGTGTCTGAATTGGTACTTCCAGACTGTGCAAAAGACTCTATTAATTTAAAAAAATGTAGTGAAGATTATAAAATTGTTTGCATTACAAATAATCTGGAACATTGGAATATTAGCTCCTACACCTGAAAAAAACAAGATTGAAATTTTCTCAAAACGTTTGTGATTATTTCAAAAAAGCAGCACTCACTAATTAGTTAACATATGGCCCCACTGAATAATTTGCTATCACAGATCCTTTATCTCGTTATTATTTTCAGTAAAAGAATCGAGATATTATGTATAACAAAAATAATGCATTTGATTATGGAAATTCTGACTAGGTTTTACATTTTCTCCAATTTCTCAGTCACCCACTGGGGGACTTTTTGCACATGTGTAGATGGAAACATTGATGAAGAAAAGGATTCCAATTTCAGGCTGATTTGATGCTCCTTACTTTTTACCTGTAAGCAGTCTACTCTGTGTTGTAGCTCTAAGTGTGTTTGTGGTTGTGATCTTATTAGTTTTAGCAGATGTGCACGACAGTTGACTGTTTTAATTTTAACATTTGCTTATATTTTTCCACTTGAAGATTTCAAATCAATTCTGTAAACCTAACAAATAGTATATAGTATGTTTACACAATCTGCCTGTGATAAGCCAGGCAAACTAATTGTCTGAAATCCACACTATCTTATTAGTATAGCTAAGATTTCCATTAAATAACTTCTACAGATAATGAGATATTTTTTATTTTCAAAATTTCCACATCCAGTTAAAATAGTATTGTCTTGAAAAAATAAAAAATATTATTTATTTTCAATATACTCCTGTCTGCTTAGGAAAAACGAATAAGTTTCCTATTTTGGTATGTTTATTGTAAAGCAAAGCCTCGAGTAATATGAATCTGATGATTCAAGCAAATACAAATTATCATAATAATGACCTTCTGCTGTTTTCAGGTTCAACTACCTTCCTCTACTCTTAAAATTATTCAAAAACATGACCATTTATCAAAATCTAAAACCACTGAATGACCTTTTAAAACCATGTACTTAAAGATGCAATCTTTTTCTTTCACTTCTTTAAAATAACTTTTAAATACAATGTACATGTATATATAAAAGTTTCTTGCTGCAGAAGCATTCCTGAGTAAACAGAAAACATTCTGTTACAGAACCACACTCTGCAACTGTTCATGTAAGTAGATTCAGAAATCTTTCAAGATCTACCGCTATGAAAAGTAATCTCGGTAATGCTTTGATCCAAATTTTGTGGAAAATTAAGGGTGGATCTTAGTCCTTCTGCTGAATCTGTTTTAGGAATTTAACTATGATAACCTGCTAGGAAGAAATTCCAGGCTCCATCAGAAATCTCAGTTCTCCTACCTTTTTTTTTTTTTAATGCTGTGCCATAATATATTTCTTTATTTTTTTTCAAGTCATGTGTTCACAAAATAATTTCAGAGCTGCTACATTATGCTATAATAAGTGATGAAATCCTGTCTTTTTTGTACCTTTCCAGAAACAACAATCTTGTGTTCGTAATTTCAATTGCGTACCCTAATCCTTATTGCAAACTTGATGCAGTATTCAGGCTCCCAGAGTAAGAAGAAACAGTTTAGCCATCTGATGATCAAAATTTAAGCTTTCTTCAATTCTGTATTAAAAATATAGTATTTTACAAGAGTAAGTAGAGCTGTACATGTAATTTACTGTTTATTTCTCTCATCTGTCTCCTATTCATTTAAAAAGCAAAGAAACGAAGGCAAAGGAAAAGTAATTTTCAAAGGCAGACATTTGAAGGTGAATCCATAAAATTCGTCAAAAATTCTTAAGAATTTAGTGTCAGCTTCAAAACAATTAGACTAAATTACTAGGTTAGTGCAATGAAAATCTGTGTAGTCCCTGTATAGAAAAGAACACCATCTTATATTTGTTATTTATTATATTGGGTTGTAATAAAAAAATATTCTGCATATACAGGAATAAAATTTAATGTACAACATTGTATTTACAGAACCTGAAATTACCATGTGTTAACAAAATGGCTAAATTGTTTTGGTAGTATAAATTATGCCTAGAATTTGAGGATTTTTCAATTTGTAGTAAAAATGCAGCATTACAGTATGCTATGTTTCTCCTGGAAATTGTACTACAAATAATGCCTCAGGGGAGGTTTAGATTAGGAAGAAATTGTTCACAGGAAGACTGACTGGGCAATGGAATGGGCTGCCCAAGAAAGTGGTAGAGTCATGGTTGCTGGAGGTATTTAAGAAAAGACTGGATGGGGCACTCAGTGCCATGGTCCAGCTGACAAGGTGGACTCGATCATAGTTGGAGTCGATGATCTCAAAGGTCTTTTCCAACCTAGCTGATCTTGTGATTCTGTGATTCTGTGCTGTTGCTGCTGCTGAGCAGGGCTTAGACAGAGCAAAGACTTTTCCGCTTTTCATACTGCCACCCTGGCATGGAGGCTGGGGGTGCATGGGAGGCTGGGAGGAGACACAACCAGGACAGATGACCCAAAATGACCAGTGGGATATTACAGTCCACATGTCTTCCCAAGTAACCATTATGTGTGATAGGGCCCTGTTCTCCTGGAGGTGGCTGAATGAGCACCTGCCTGCCCATGGGAAGCAGTGAATTAATTCCTCGGTTTGCTGTGCTTGTGTGTGCAGCTTTACTTTCCCTATTAAACTGACTTTATCTCAGTCTGTGAGGTTTTTTATCTTTTACCCCTCTGATTCTCTCCCTGATCTTGCTGGTNATCTTTTACCCCTCTGCTTCTCTCCCTGATCTTGCTGGTCGGAGTGGGTGAGCAGCTGCATGGGGCTTGGCTGCTGGCTGGGGTTCGACCACTACACACAACTAAAGCAAGAACAGATGGAAAGCTAAATAACATAAAGTTCTCTGAAAATGATTTGCAACTTGCCTGCAAGAAAATCCATCAAATCAAATGTTTCATTGACATTAGCAAATGGTTCATGCTTCAGCCGGGGAAAAAAAAAAAAAAAAGTTTAGGAATTCTGTATCTTTGTATATGTAATATCTATGTATATGTATCAGACATTATTGATAGTATAATGACTTCATTCTTGTTCTTTCATTATGTGAGAATATGTCTGTATGAGCAGCTGTTCTATGTGGCAAATTAAGTGACACAATTCCAGCATGTCTAACGTGCTGCCCCAGCTGGACACAGCCGGTTCCAGCCGGACACAGCCGGTTCCAGCCGGATCCAGCCGCCCACTGCAGGGCACAGCTGAGCCATGGCTGGCGCGTGGGCACCATGGGGATGGCGTGTGTGAGGAAGGGCAAAACGCTGCACAGCAGCGTGAGGGAGGAGTGAGAAACAGCCCCACGGACACCATGGGAGGCAGCGCTCCAGATGCTGCGGCAGTTTCCCACACAGGAGCAGGTTTATCCTGAAAGACTGCAGCCCAGTCCGCGCTTGCATACATTGGTCTAGAAGGTTGTTTATTTTTTACTCAACTACTTTTTTGTAATGCAACTGTATTTTGTATGGCAAATCCAGGGACTTGTTATCTTAAATCACATGGCAGAAAGGCTGTATTTGAAAAGCTGTAGTACTCAGATGAGCAGATTACCTCAGGTAACACACTGCACCAAACAGGCAGCTCTTTAAGAGCTAAGGATGTAACACAGCTCTTCAGGAGCTCAGAAATACAGATAACCATGTCCTACATGCCACTGTGAGGGGGATGCTCTGAGGTAAACTAGAATACTTGTAGAATATACAAAGGCTTTGCACACAGGTAAGTGCAAGGACTGACACAAGGGTGCTTATAGATGAAACTCAAGTCTGAGAATATATTGCCATTTGAATTGTTAGAGTACCTTTTCTACTGTTCACCAGAAGATGATAAATTGAAAAATACATAATAATCTGAAAAATTGCAAGTTATTTACTGAAATTAGTATTTCTCTTTTCTCTGAAAAGGTTTCCACTGTTCAGCTCAAAATCTCAGTGGTGGTTAACTACTATTCCCAAAGTTATTGTAATGTATCAGCTTTGAATCAGACATTATTGATAGTATATTTCTAACATTGACTATTTTGATTCATGGATGACTAGATGGAACTACTTAATACTTACTATTGCTTCTACAGAACCTAATCACTCTATAAAGATAGTGGGAAAGATGTAACCAAAGGTAATGATTTTATCACAAGGTGTGTTGCTGAATCCATCTATTTGTTGGACTTTGGAAAGTGACATAAGCTTACTCATCAGATAATTTCAAGCTGCAGACAACATTATTTGCATACAAAAATAGAAGCAATTAATCTAGACACTCTGGCAGCCACTGAGATATGAAACATTTAAAGAAATTGCATAAGCCATCCCACATTTATTGAACAACCTTCTTTGATTTTGGTTGCATAGTGTTTATTTAAATCCAGAAGGAGAAATTGAGGGGGGACAGTACCACTTTGTCTAGTCTCAGATTTCCCTAGGGGTTTTTATTTCACAACAGTGAAATGCTTAAAGAAACTGAGGACAAACATGATAGATCTGTGTAGGAAAAATTGTCAATGAATCAAAGAATACTTATTTGTCTACTTTTGAAGTGAGGAATGCTTCTGTCAGCAAATAACTGCAACTATTCTTCCTTCACGCTTCAGAAAGAAACCGAATAATGGAAATTGATCAAATTATTTTTAGTCAAACAAAGCACAGATTTTTGCTATTTTCAGCTCATTTTTATTCCACTTTAGAGTATTTGAAAAGGGGAAAAAAACTTCATTGGTTGTCTTTCTGTTGTCCCTAAGCATCAATATTCTGTTCTAGGAGGAATTCATTATTTGATACTGATGTTCTGGGCTTTTTCTGCTAGTTCTAACAGTACAAGCAATATTGTTCTCATAAATTTCACCTTCCTTCAATAGTGAAATGAACCTTTACATTGTATTGTATTTAATTTGAAATACAGTCTAGGATATACTTCCTTTACCACTAATTTTCATTCAATTTTATTATCATCTAAGCCTGGACCAATACCTTGTCATGCTTATATGAAAAATTCTGGAGAATTTGTGGCAAGACTCACACAAATCAATACTTTGTCATGCTTAGGTTTATGCTCTAATGTTTGGATTGTTTTTCTTTTTCCTTCTTTAAGTGTATTTATAGAGAAAACAGCAATGGAAAGTGGTTTTGTTGCTACCTGTTTTGAGAATAATTTTGGTCCTTCTATGTCCCTGAGCAAGCAGATTTTGGCCAAGGAACCAATGTACCCAGATATTTAATTTGTGAGCTTTTAGGGACATGTAGGTTATGATTCAGTTGGCCATACCTGGCTGCATAGGGTCATTTGAGATATCCCACCCTGCAGCCAATCTATCTGCTGATCCAGTGATGTCTTGATGCCTACGCTTGATGCCTACAATTAGGGAGCTAGATTGAACCCAAGGACTCAATTCTTGATTTGATTATTTAAATACAAGAATACAGTGACATTTATACATCTTAAAACAGTTTACCTCTCATTGCAGAAGGGAAATATTTTCTGTAGCTTTTATGAGTCAGGTCTGCCAATCATTTGTTGAAGTTGTTTGTAAATCCTAAGACATCTCATATGACTGCTTATATTTAAACAACTGAAATACTGAATTCAGCCTCCACATTGGGCTGAAGTTCAGGACCAAGGTACCTGAATCACATGTGTATGCAGGCAGCATAGCTGCTTCCCTCAGTTAATTCACTTCATGCTGCAAAAGGGAGTGACTTTGAACAGGTCTTTTTCCATATCTGACAATTCCATTCTCAGATACCCCAGGATATGCTTAAGCAAGTGAACTGCATTGCTACTGGGTTGGTTGATGAGCTAAGTGGATTTCTAGGCTCAATTTAGAGTATTACCTGACATTGTATTGACCTAAGGGAAGCTTAGGCATCTTCCACATGTAGACATTAACATACAGACACATGAGTTCAAATGCTTTAATCTCTTGCCAAATTCTACCCTAAGGAATTTGTGCAGGTAACCTGTAGACTAATCAACTATTACCCTTATACCATGAGAGGCAACAGGAAAAATTTTCATTTCTATTTTTAAATAATTAGAGGATGCTTAAACCTATTTATAAATCAACTTACTCAGAGAGAGTATGTCTAGTTATACATAGCTACTCATTTATTTCACTTTTTCAATATGTCAAAGTAATTAGATTTAAACTTTCAGTTTTAATAAAGTGGATCTGATTGCAATTTCTTTATTTAAAAAGTACTGTAAAAAAGCTGAGAGACTTCTGTAACAACCTCTACAAAGAATCCATTTCTTTTTAATGTAAAAATGGACACATTCCTGGTCAGATGTTGTAAGTGGTACTTTTCCTTCCCAAATTGCTTGTGTATTTTAGATCTAAGAGAAGTAGAAACAATCCCTGAATTTTTAAGTCATCATAAAGAAAAATATAAGTTTTACTAATTTTTAACTGTCAGGCTCCCACAAGTTTTCAAATACAGCATGCAGTTCTGTTCCCAAGTGATTTGAACACGTTCTGCAATAACCAAAATTCAAGATGTGTTCTTGAATTGCCTTTTCTGTAGAAGTTATAGCTATCCTCAGGAGAAAATAATTTAAGACATGAATTGTAGCCCACAGTAGCATAATGCTCAGCATTTTGTCACTGTATGACTTTATTTAAACACTTTGCTCAAAGAACATTTGAATTGAGTAAATATTTGTTATTTATGTGTATTTTAAATTTTTAAAAAATGGCTGTCAACATACTGCTAATAATACATGTGTTCCTGCCTACTGGCCCTGCTTTCCTTAATAGAAAGAAGGGCAAGATGGAATCCTTAATTCTCAGAGAAAGTGAGATTTCCAAAGTTTCTTTAACAAAACTTTTGGAGTAAATCAAGAGATTTTTTTCTTCCCTTGTTCAGTAGTTTTGGTTTGCCTTGAGTTCTTCTGTATTGCACTGTATGTTTTTTCTTTCTGGACTTAGCTATTTAATTTCAGAAAAATAACAAAACCATACCAGGAGCACTGGAATGCCAACACGCTGGTGTTTCTATCAATGGATAATGCTTGGTTTCAAATATTATGTCAGAATATTAGGGGCAGAAAGGGAGGTGTAGATAATAAAACGTGTAATAAACCTTGATTCAGCTTCAACTACAATTATATCCATATGAGAAATTTGCATTTAGCTGCATAAGATGTTCAAATCCTAAGGGAAAACAATTCAATTTTCTTTTCTCATCAAAATGGCACTTTCACTAACATCACACTGACAGTTCTACCACTTCCCAAATCAGATGCAGCTATATAGGAAGCAGTTTTAGAAAGAATAAATTAAATTCTTAAATGGAAAACTCTAGTCCCATGTGGTTCTGCTTCTTGCTTCAAAATTTTTTTTCTTCTAGTCAAAGTTACAGAGACCACTTTCCTGTGGTAGACAATTGCAAGTAGAGGGCAAGAAGTGCTCTATGTTTGCAGCCCAGAAGAAAGAACATTTGTGATGAATCACACCTGAAACTGAAATGCCAAATGCATGAAAGATACATTAAACTATTACACATGTATGTTTGATATTCAGTTTTAGTGTAATCCTGAATACTCTTCTTTGGAACTACCACTATACAATACCTAAGTCCATCGGCATCTGACTTAAAAGTCACAGACATTTCTGAGTCCAGAAACATGATGCCCTTTTCTCAATACTCCTTGAGGGAGCTAACTATTGGACATTTTGAAAAGCCATCTAATTCTTGAAAAAAGGTTGAGGTTTCTCATTCTCCCCATGCCCTCAAAAAAAAAAAAAAAAAAA
>VZRH01005782.1:1230696-1243155 GCA_013397555.1 Urocynchramus pylzowi
TATTTTATATATTAAATTATTATATTGAACATGTGGTGGATAATCATTAGTCCTCACTTACTTAGGATATTCAGTACTATATATAGAAAGTCAAACATCATTTCAATGATGGGGAAAATATAATTTCTGGTTTTAGAAGCCTTGTGGTGATTATAGACAAGATAGATTCTTTCAGGTATGTAATAAAGAGTGGTTGCTCCACAAGCTTAATTCCAAATATAAGAAAAAATATTGCAGTGAGGGTGGTTAACATTGAAATTAGTTGCTATGAAATTTCCCCTCCTGGAGAAATTACAAATAAGCAAAATGATTGAGCCAGCCTGAGTAGATTCAGAGTCAGCCCTGCTGAGCTGGAGGTTGGGCCAAGTGACCTCAGAGAGCTCTTCCTTAATGTCCTAAATTTGCCTGCAGGGGGGGGGCAGTTTTAGGGCTGTGTGGGCATGGCTGAGTCCCTGCTCTATACCATGCATGTCATTGCTGGGCAGTGTGGGTTTGGGGAAGACAAAAGTAGCACACCCCTGGAATTGCACCATTCTGATCCATCTCTTGCCAAGGAAAGGTGCCAGCTGCGATAATGCTGTGGAATCTCATGACCAATGCCGTGGACTCTGTCTCGCCCCCAGCGTTAATCGTCCCTTCCTATTCCTCCAAGACACGGCAAACACAGACAAGAGTGGCTCCAATATTTGACTCCCAAGAGTGGTGAACCTGAAGCAGCCACAGGAAACAAAGCACTGGCAACTGGGGTTAGAGGAGCCGAGTCCAAGCTGAGCATGAGCGCAGCAGAGTGGAGTGACCTGAGCAGTCCAAAGCAGCAGCACTGTGCGGAATGGAGCCCGCAGAGCAGAGCAGTCTGGAAAAGTGAGCAGCACAACACAGATACTCCAGCTTTAAGGGTTTTTTCCTCATGGTTTTCCAGTGTCCTGGACTCAGGGAGGGGAAACCCCGGGGACAGAGAGCACCCGCCATCTTGTCTTGCCTCAGGAGCAGATGCGTGTTCCTACCGAGCTGCAGAGATGTCTGCCATCTTGTCTTTGTCCCGGCAGGCATGCCATGGAACCGAGTGAAGGAGTGAACTCCTTTTGTGTGTAAAGCACCTTCTCCTCTGTATACTATGGTCACTAATAATGTTGCTGTTACTGTGCAATTCTTATTCCTTTGCTGTTTGCTTTCAGTAAATTGTTATCCCAATCCGTAGTCGCTGCCTTTGTCCCTCTGTCACAGGAGGAAGGGAGGAACGGGAGTGTCTTATTTGGAGTTTAAATCCCAGCAGTTGTTAAACCACAACACTCTCAGTTTGTAATAATCATCCTCAGATTACAAGCAATATTGCTTATAAAAGCAATTATGATATACCACTGTCTCTTTCCAATTATGTTCTTCTTAATTAAATTTCAGTCCTGAAAACCATAGAGTACTGACCTTCACAGGTTACCTGCTTCATCTTCTTACTCCAAAGAAAGAATGTGATTTGTACCATATTTCTGATGATTTTGATTGTGATTTCAAAGACAATGGCAGAGACTTATAACTGCTTAGGGAAACATTATTTTGTTTCCCCATTTGTACTATTAGAAAGTTTATTTAAGTTTAATCTGCTTTGCTTGAATTTAAGCCTATTATGTATTTATTCTGGACAAGATGAATAAAAAATTATGACAAATAAAAATGCATTCTTTTCAGGAGCCTTTCTCATAAAGTAATGAAAAACTCATTTTGCTCTTCTTGTAATTTTAAGTCAGGCTTTTCTCAAATCTGATCATATTCTTTGCTTCACCCTTTGTATACTTCTTACAGATATTAAAAAATATTTTCCTTTATCAAGTAACAAAGGCTGTGGAGAGCCTGAGCAACCTGACCAGTGCAAGCCCACGCCACTAAATCAGCTGCCTTTTGGTCCATCAGGGAGAATAATTAACATATTGCCACCACAGCGTTTGCAAAGAGAAACCAAGAACGAATTCTCCATACCTGTAAAAATGTTGAAAAATACAGGGGCTTATTTGCTGCAAGGGTAGAGGACATTATGTGATGCAGGAGAAAGAACATTCTAGGATTGTTTTAAATAACCTGTGGCCACGTGTCAGATTTCTTATGAGATGCATAGGAGAACGACCAATGGAAAGGAAAGAGATGGATCAGAGTGTACTGGGGAAGATTATTAAAATAATCTCACTTGTAGGGGCTTATATGAGAAAACTGTTTAACATAGATTATTGATTTTTTTTAACCAGATTTACAGACAGGAATACTAAGCAATGGATTTTAATGGTAGGCTGGAAGTAATTTCAGACAATGTGTACACATCTGAAAGCAGATAAGCCCTGTATTTTAATTAGCAAGAGAAAAACAGATATAGAAATGTTTTAGTTGAACCCAAGGAACTTGACTGAAATTCTTATAATGAAAAATTAGAGTAACAGCAGCAAATTCAACACATTTTTATTCTAAAAGCAGTGTCTTCAAAGTCTTGAAGTCTCAAGTCACAACCAGTCAACCTAAAATGACTATATTATTTGAACTACAGTAATGTTTGAGGGTAAGATTCTTGGACTTTGAATCTACCTTGATATTAAACAAAGAGAAAATGTTAAGAAATTGCGTAATTCCAAGAATATGATTACATGCTTACAGTTATTATTAAGTAATGAAGCAACTTTATTCAAGAATTCGGGGGTGGAAGAATAAGAAAATAAAAAAGGCAAGAGAATGGTTCTGTAAGCAAACCTGAATGTTTAATATAATTTTTTTAAACTTGAAAGTTGTAGTATTTGTGTAGCTATTTTATCAACTTCTTGCTTAGAACCTTTTCTGCAAGGATCCTTTATCCTTTATCCTTTCTGCAAGGATTGAACTTAGCACTCATTTATTTTAAGTGAATGTTAACTAATTTTAGCCTTATCAGTGCTTTAGTAAATTTATTAAAATGTGTTAAGTAACACCACTATCCAGTGAAACCATAAACATAGCTTCACTTCAATTTTCATGGTTTCAACCACTTGGTGGTCTGGGAACCCTTCATGAATCAGAGATGAATGAAGTGAAAATTGTGCAATTTAACCGAAGGACTTCGTTAAATTTAAGGCACTGCCTTTTAGTTTTCATTTAAAATATCCTTATTTTCTACAAATATTTAACACTTTAGGCAAAAGACAGATGGATTAGATACTAAGTTTTGCAATAATTTGGTTTGTATCCTCAAATAATCTGTGAAAGACAGGACATGACCTTCATGATATTTTCAATTCAAAAACTTGGAGGCCTTATGCTCTAATTCAAACTAATTTGTCTACAGAAATAAAGCACTGAAAATCAGTGGTTTTTTCTCACTTTGGCACTCAAGTTTTTTCTGTCCATATGTTAAATAAATAAAAATTAGCATGTTTCATTGTATAGCCAAATGCTGGAAATGCTAATATGCAAAACTGCATTTAAAACAGAATTAGAAAAAAGTTCAGTGGAATTATCTTAGATGTTTTACTTATATTTACTGCAGTTGTTTCTGCTAATATTTTATGTGGTTTTCTGTTATGCATATGAGGGCATTGTTAACAGATGTTTCTATATACTCATGGTATAAGTATGTAACTTTTCCTTGTTTGATGCTACTTAATTATATGGTACAAGTATGAGCTACCTCACATCTTGCTTTGTTCTTCTGACCTCATCTATGGCGATGAATCAGAAGTTCTGGGCAAACTTAAATGCTATAGTATACAATATTTTGGGGGATTTACTGGATCAGGCACAACAATGTTGGAACATAGCTCTTGATCCTTAAAACATGTGCTGTTTTAAGGATCATCTTGGCCATGAAAAAGTGCAGCGTTTATTACAGATTAGGCCACGCCAAAGAGCAAATTCATATCAGAACCCCCTAAATGACACTTGGGTTTGAGTTAAGTTCGAGAAAATTTGGGGTTGATGATGAGCTTGGTGTGCTTTAAGGTACAACAGTGTTTAAATCTGTAAGAATTTTCTTTTTTTTTTTTAAATTTACTACAGCTCACATACTTTTTATATCAGTATATATAAACCACCCTGTTATTTGATCAGATGGAGCTTGGAGTAATTGGATGCAAAGGTAGGAGGACTCAAAAAAACCAAAAAACAAACACCAAAAAGCACCTATAGANAGGTACAACAGTGTTTAAATCTGTAAGAATTTTCTTTTTTTTTTTTTAAATTTACTACAGCTCACATACTTTTTATATCAGTATATATAAACCACCCTGTTATTTGATCAGATGGAGCTTGGAGTAATTGGATGCAAAGGTAGGAGGACTCAAAAAAACCAAAAAACAAACACCAAAAAGCAGCTATAGAACTTTCAAGAGAGCACACAGAGCTCATGATTGCAAACAGATGGGATGCTTCTCATGGTCTTTCTCATTTCACATGCGTAACAGGATCAGCCTTATTTTGTGTTTGCTTAGAACATTTATTTATAGCAAATTAGAGCTTTTGCAGAGATTGTCAGTGTTGTTCTTGGGTGTTATTTTCTGTAAATTGGAAAGTTGTATGTAATCTCATCATACTTATGTTACTTGAGGTTCAGTGGCTTTTCCTAGAACAATCTCACATAATATGGCAAACAGGATATTGGAATGAATGGGCCATGTGATGGATTCGGTTATGGTGTATTTAATCTCCTTTTGTTAAGAAAAATTCGATCCTTTGCATTTTCATTTACTTCAAGTGCTCTCGCTTCTAACATTTATTTTTTCAAATATATAAAGAGAAGACAACATTTAATTCTGATATTTTCTGGGCATGACATTGGTTTTATTTAAATTGTGTTCTGTCAAAAAAAAAGGTCACAATTGTTTATCTTTCCTTTTTGTTTTGAGATGAATGCAAACAGGAGAAATGAGGGTTTTGCCATATTTCTTTGTGTAACTTGTGAATAGAAGAGTGACAAAGGATTCTTTCATGCATTAATGTGAAACTGGACCAATTATACACATAGAACATTCCTGACAGAAATGTCTTATTCACCAACAAAGTGTTCCAAATGAAATACCTGAAGTTCAGGATGAGATGCCTAATTTACTCTGACAGAGTTGATGATTTATCTGAAAGCAAATTCTATCAAAACTGCAGACTTCTCTCCTTAATTACATTTTAGTAAACAAGCACAACAAAGTCCTATGAATACTAAGAGAGTTCAAGATATTCAGCAGAGATTCTCAAAAAGACAATAATAAATGTTTTTCACATAAATTCAGGGAGGTGAAGGTATCCAGAATTAAAAATAAATCAAGCAAAACAAGGTTGTGTTTTTTTTTTTTTTTTTTGTCTGACTTGGTTGAGAGGATTTGGTGTAAAAGCACAAATCAGTCACAAAATACTCAAAATAATTCCAAAATGGTAAAGTTAACCTTGCAACAGGTAACTACTTGTTTCAAACTACATTATTTATTGATACTTTATGAGGTAGTTTAAATGTTCCATTGGAAAAAAAAATATTCAGAACTGAGCTCTGAAATCCATGAGAGATTTGCTTGAATAATGAAGCCAAGATTTCAAATTTATTAGATCTTTGCTAAAAAAAATACCATTATTATATTTTTCTGTGTTTTTAAGAAAACATCTTAAATAAACATAATTTCTTCTTGTCAGTAGACTAGTGATAACATATATTTCACAATATTAAAGTAATGTCAGAACACACAGTGGAAGTGCCATAGGCTTAAAAAGCTGATAGCAGCTATGTAAGGAGTGATAAGGATCATAGAGGTTTAAACAAATTGATAGGATATACACAGAAATTAATGAATCCTATATTTAGGAAATAAAAAAGTTCTGGTGTTCTGGCAGGTTTCAGCCATACATTTTAAATTAGATCTCAAAATTTATAGTAGTAGTGGAATTTAAATGAGTCAAACAGAAATAAAAATCAAATGTGCCTTTTCAATCAAGTTTGCAGCTTAAAGAACTGCAAAAACCATTAACGTTTTCATTAGTGATCCTGTCATTTTTTCTTGAATGTCATTGCAGCATGTATTTGCCTATTTTCACCAACAGTGTTTGTGAACAAGGTTTGTCATTATGGGTCCACACAAGATGCCCTTTTCTAGTCTACAGAAGTGAATCAAGGTTTTACAATAATAAGTCAACTTATCATAAGCAGCTGCTGCTCAGCAAAGGTTTTTTATGTATTTTCTGTGTAGGAATAATTTCTTTATATTAAGTTTTCTTAATATTAAGTTTGAAACATTCTGCGTTATTAAGCAATTCAATAACCATTTGACTAATACATATAAATTCTTGGACTGAAAACTCAATCCCATACCTGTTAAACTATTCCTTTATCAGCATTTAAGAACACTTGTTTCTCTTAAGAAATTACCTTGACTTGTAATTTCTTCATGACACTAGATTTCCCTAAGTGACTGTCATATTTTTGAAAGCTTTCTGCTAGATCAAAGTACAAGATAAAACTGAAATTACATTGATGAAATGAACTATTCATATGGAACTAATCTCTTCAGTAAAATCTTCAAGAATAAAGCCTATCTTTAAAAGCCTTGTGAAAAAAGTATTGATTTTTTTTGTTGAAATTTGCCAAGGTTTATGCTGTGAACACATTTAGTCTCCTCTTGCAACTTATGATAAATATAACAAATGGTATGAAATGTGAGCAAATAGAACTTTTGTTCATAACATATGCTTATAAGACTTTGAAGTTGGTACATATAATGATATAAAATATTTCTGCTCAATAGATGAAGGCAAAAGTATTACTGAACGCAAACACAGTGTTGTCAGAATTCCTTATACTAAACTTCCAATGTTTTGCCTTCATTGCGCAGACCAGGGGCTATTATTTTAATTTTTATTTTTATTAACATGGATAACAAGCCTGATATTTTTTAAACTCCTGGTGATGCTTTTCATTACAGTAAGTGGGGAACATTAACATTTTAATTTCATTTAATATGCCTGTTAACAGATCCATGTGGCAATCCACATGAACATCACACTGCCACTCATTTCACAGTTTAACTGTACACTGATTTTTTTTGAAATTATCCTCTAACACTGCAGAAATAATTGGATACTGAAGCCTTGCTTGCTTTTATGAAAAATAAGTTAAATGGTATAAATATTATTACTAACATAGTCTTTTGTAATACTTTTCATTATGTAAGTTACTTGACAGTAGTCAGTATGTTTTACCTTGGTCTATAAATCTGCTATAATTGTCGTGCAGTGTAGCTACAAATGCTGTATTAACAATTATTTCCATTCACATCTATTTTTCCATCTATTAACTAAATAGTATAAACCATCTTTTTGTAAATCACAGTATGAAAATTAACTGTAGTTCAAAAGCAAAACAGAAACCAGTCTCATTGTCACTTTTTAACCAGCCAGTATTTGGGTATAAAATTAGGTAGGAAAAAAAATGACTCATTTTAAAGGCAGATACTAACTGAAATGTCTGATTTAGAAGAATTCTTCTCTGAATTCACATCTAGTGAATGGAGAGTTCTACCTGTAGTCATTCAGGAGGCTGTTTGAGCATCTAGTTTCTCTATTCTCTGAAGTTATTCTCCACTATACAACAATAAAAGGCTAGGGTTGGTTAACTGAAAGTACTATGACAGTGATTTTCTCCTTCTGTGCCTGTTTAGTCCAAAGCCATAATAAAGTCAAATTTTTACTATTTTGCTGTACATAAATCTGGAACAATGAAGGGTGTTTGAGTGGCTATCGTGTACATATATGTTTATAGCAATCAAAACAGATAGGAATTATACATGTATTTCCATACAGAGCTCTCCTAGCCTGTCCTCATAGGAGTGATGTTCCAGTCCCTCAAATATCTTTATCTTTCTGGCTCTCTCCAGTGTGTCGATGTGTCCCTGGCACTGAGGGGCCCGGAACTGGACGCAGTGCTCCAGGCGTGCCACCACCACTGCTGGTTCCAAGGGAAGGACCATCTTCTCAACCCCCTGGGAATACTTTGCTCTGTGCAGCCTACTCATTCCTTCACAACCAGCAAACAGGAAACAATGCTATTATTATTCATAATGTTCCATAAGTAAGCAGTAAAACATCAAAATCACTAATTTCATATAAAAACTCTTTAGACCACTTGATAAACAGTTTGAAATTATCGGGAAGAGAACTAAACACTGCAACAGATTTCACAAAAATTTTCAGCAGTTTTAAATCTTATCCAGATTCTTCAGCACAGAAAAGCAAAAGCTCAAAAAAACCCTCAAGATTAATAAACTGGCAATGTCATTATAGTTCTTGAAGTAGGAAAGTTTCATGCGTATATAGTTTTAAACAGAATAAATAAAACCTAATGTCTTCATTGCATTAAAAAATAGATACAACTGTTTAGAGTGTCTTTCCTTTGGCTATCTCACCTCCTCTTTTTTTAAATTCTTAAGATATTTGAAGATATTTAGTTACAATTGGTGTGTGATCATACAACCCTTAAACAATAACCTGTTGTTGTGAGCCTTCAATGTTTTGTTTGCAGCAATAACTTTTATTTTGACAGAAACAAAGAAAAAACATTACCAACTAATGAACCCATTCTCCGAAAAGCAATGTAAAACAGACTAGGATCCTTAAAAAAACCCTATTAGATTCTGAAAATTGACAACAACTGCAAATATGGTTCTCAGAACACATCTTATTATTCAAAAAAAGCTCTATATTTGTCACTGGACTTGCCCATTTTAAATCTCAGTCCTCAAACACAGACTGCTTTGCAGCTGTAAGCTTTTCACCTGGAATAGCTTACTCCATGCAGTGCTACAAGATACATCCAAACAGCTCCACAGCAGTGAATACAAAACTGAATGTAAAGTCATTCACTGCTTGAAGCTCAGAAATGGAGTAAGTGCACGTCCTAAAAAGCTGGAACTGTTCTGACTTTATTTGTAAGGAGTGACACAGACTTACTGGATGCTTGCTTACAAAAAAGTGATGTGGGCTTACAAAAAAGCCCACAACCCCCCCATATTTTATAACTTACTCCCTTGAGTACAGCATTAGTGCACCAAATGAATCACAATGACAGCAAGACAGGTTGACAGTGTTCAGTATTTTCAACTGAATTGTGATTTCTGATTGCAGTTGCTAAGCTTTCTAGTATTTTAACATATTTTCAATTTTTATTGATAAATTCACATATTCACACACAGAGGAGCTGCCCCCTGTTTTACAGTCTCAGAAATAACCTTTTCTCAGTACACTCCATAATGAAGCAGCAGTTTTGTTTATTTCTAGTCAAAGGCGAAGATCATAGCTACCTAAATCAATGATAAAATTTACCATATATGCCACAGGAGACTAAGGATAGATTTTAATTTCAGATTATGAAATTTGAATTTCTGTAGTCTAATGTAGGTGAGTCAGCTTTTAAAATTCCTTTTTAGTAAATGATGATTTAGCTAGAACACCCTAGAAAGACATTCAGCTCAATTTGAAGCAGTCACCTTAGGTGGGATTCAGCTGATTAAACACAGACTTGTATCACCTTTGAGATACCATGGGGTGTCAAAGACACATACAAAGAGCTGATACATCAACTCTTGCTATAAATTGGAGATCCTAAGCTTAATGTCCTAGGATTCTATCTGAACTGGTTCGTATGCAGTTAGTTCAACAGCTCATTTGTAATTGTGTCTGCAACTATTTTTGTTGAGGATAATAGCTCATAAAGGGTCAGAGGCTGATGAATCATCAGCAGATATTCAGTTTGTACAACTGGTGCAGATTTTTAGTAGCCTAGACAAAAAGCTCATGAGTATATAAAAGCCTGGAAATAGCTGACCAATATCTACATATTACACTGCTTGAGTCTTGCTTGCTTCTCCTGCCATACCTAGAAATTATTCCACTCCTGAGAGCATCTCATTGCACGAATAAGCAGATTTTCTAATGTTTATCTTTGCCCTGTTCCTTGCTGTTTATTTTTGTTTTCACCTCTACATTCCCCACCTTCTGCTTCTCCCTTAGATCCTAGCCAGAGAACAGACACTTACTGCACTGTGACACACTCTGCAGTCACGGGAACATAGAGAGCATCACAGGCAACTCCGTGCTAATCCTGGTTCACCTCCTGAGAGTGCCAGTTCTAGCCTGGAGATTTGACATGATCAATCAGGCAGACTGAGCCAGAGACACCTACTCCAGTCATAAGCCGGATAAATTAATAATTTTTGTTGTCCTTTATGATTGCTGCTTTTTACTGGGTTTTTGGATACTTCAACTGCTTACATAATTTGATATATAAAATGGCTCTGGTCTGTATGAAATAGATTGAACATTCAAAAGACATCCTGCAGTTATTCTGCCTCTCGTTTCTTTGATTATTACAGCTGTTCTAAATATTTTGAGCAAACCTTTTTTCCACACTGAATAGCAGTGCAAAACAAATCCCTTCTGGGAGGCACTCTATCTTCAAAGGGACATTTACTTTAATAACATTGGCATCATTTTGTTTTTTATTTTATTGTCATTATTGTCATTTTTATTTCAGATAACTTTTTTTTTCATGTTCTTCTTACACATTTCTGGGAGAAATTCTTCTGAATGACAGACCATCAGCAGAAAACAATCTAAAGAAGCTGACATAGGTTAAGAGCTCATTAATCAGCTGTCTACATACAATCTGCTGTCACTGTCCTATCTCTTCCTAAAGCACATGAAATACTAGATTAAAAAGAAATGCACTTTGCTTCTATTTTAATACCACTCACACTAAATATCAGGCCCTTTTTGAAACCTCTGTTTTTCCACAAGCTTGTTTTCTACTGTCATCTGAAACATGTTATTACTCAAGCCAAGTCCATTTTCATTCCTTTTAAGTGAAGTCAAATATGTGCCAATTAAAAGATAAAGACTGGGGAGAGTAATGCTTGAGATGTTTTCAAATGGCTCTGACCAAATTTGGAGGTTGCTATAGTGAACACTCACCTGTAGTTCAGATGAAAGAGGATTCAGCATTCCTTTCTGTATGAGAAGTACCCTTTGAAAGGGAAGTAACAGCCTTTATTTTCAGAATAGCCGCTTTATTTTCAGAATTTCTAGGTATATTTTTATTTCTGATACTTCTGATACTTTATTTATGATACTCCTGATGTTTCTCACAGTAATCCTTGATAAATTCAATTTAATGAGAGAGCTGTAACATAGGAAAAGTTCTACTATATATTTAACAATAGATGGAATTCTCATAATCTTGTTAATTTGTTGTTTTCCCAAATGCATGGCCTGGATAAATGAAATTGAACAAAAATTTTAAATTTATTTAATTTTCTTGGTTTGTTTTCAACTAATACAGTAGCTAAAGAAAATCATCATTAAATTTTAAAATTTTTGTACTTTTGGATTTTTTAATATCCATATGTGTAGTGTTCTGTGTAAAAACAAGGTGATTTATGACTGATATGTTCAAGACGTTTCTGTATTCAATATGTTTCTGTAGCCAATCAAAGGAAGATTATGATATTTAATTCTATGTGGTCATTGATGAACAATAGGAAATAATGAGTTCTCATGGATAAATCAGAAGAGAGTAAAAAGAAAAAATAGAAAGCAAATTATTCAAAATAATGTGATGCAGAACATACTTTTACTCCTGTTAGTGAAAGTGGTTTTTTTAATAAGTATTTCAAATGCCTTTTAATGTCTATTTTGATTTCAGAAGCTGAAATTTTCATTTCTCTCACATTTTGTGCTTAAAAGTAATTTAGATAATTTCAGAAAATATTACAATAGAATGTTTAAATGTTATTTATAAAATAAAGGAGGTATTCTTCATACTTATTTTTAGCATCTAACTTCTAGAGTCTGCTACTGACAGTGACTCAGAACCTGGGAATTTCCCTGTTTTAACAATGTGGGAAACAATGAGAAGTAAAAATAACCTTTAAATTTAAACACTTGAATTAGATGCCTAAACTTAGCTTCAAATTATTAATATTTCTCAGAATTATGAACAGTCCATATACTCAGAATATATTTGCCATTTATGGAGAACATTCTGCTCACTTTTATGGCTATTTCTGTTCATCTTATTTAGTCTGCTCCACGATTAGTCACAGGAGAAATTAACAATGTGAGTAAAATGTTTTAGTGACTGTATCATCCCCAGTGATATCTACCATTCCCAGTGATATCTACCCAGTGATAGCAAAAATCAGTAAACAGACATGTAAAAAAAAATACCTCTGCTTCTTTGTCTGAGGCATGACCTTATTTATACAAAAGTTCAGAGTTACACATTTGTGTTTGTAAATGTTCCTGAGATAATTTCTTTTCAGACAGCATTATACTTATTGCAGGTATCAGCATATAGAAAGACTTAAATTTTTCATATTTTGGGATTCTGCATTTGGGAAATATATTCTATAAATCATATGACCTAACCACTACTTTAAGAAATGAAAAAAAAAAAAAAAAAAAAAAAAAAAAAAAAAAAAAAAA